>CABFVZ010001906.1:14327-51773 GCA_902151445.1 Timema monikensis | reverse complement strand
TTTTTTTTTTTTTTTTTTTTTTTCATGAAAGAAATGTGAGTGCAAATACAAATGGTTGAATTAGAGGTATAAAGTTTTCCGTTCCATCAGAGAGCGCTGGTTGGAGTCGAAGATTGGACCTTATTTTTCTCTCAAACGTGGAATGTTCACGAGAGGGATGAGCAGCTTTGTTTATTTTGAAGATCTAGAATTGTGAGTGCTGCAGCCATGGTCAAGGAATGGTATGTATCATGTTTTTGGCCCCATCCCCTCAAGTACTACAAAGAAACGAGTGAGATGTTTTATTATTATTGACACTTCAGGACCACTAATTTGCGGTTATCAACAATTTATATATGTTACTTAGCTAAAGGCGCTTATGCCACAATGTTCACAGCTTAGAACTATAAATTATCTTGGTACCAGATAGGTAGGACAATTTTTACTCACAACTGCCACAATTAAAATATATATATGCACACGGATTACTTGAGTCTCAGATATTTTAAATTTATTTGTACTTACCATATGATTTTTTTATGTTTTTTATTTCACTAAAAACTAAAATAACAACCAAAATTTAGGTTATAATGTTTTTACGATGATTTTATTTGAAAAACTTTCTTTTTACATTTAACCGTTCTGGTGAGATTGTTGGTTCTTTTCAAGGCCATAATAAGAGTCCTTTTACTTGTATCACTGGCGTCCATTCTTTTTATTACTCTTGTATTTAGTACCATATGATGGGATCCAGTATTACTGTGGATACACTCGGAGGGTAAGTTTCCTTGGTAATTATATTCATCTCTACCGGACCACATAAAAATCACAAAAAATATCCTTCCTCTTTACATCACTGCAGATACCTTGAGAAGTTATAGAGTTTCATTTTTAATGTGTTCTACTGACTGAGCTGCTCGATTTATAATAGGGATCTCTGTTTTCTCCCCTCCTACTACTCCCCTTATATTGGTGCTATATATATATATATATATATGTTAATAAAAAAGACAATCAGCCCCTTGCCCCTACATCTGATGTTTAATGGATTTATAAACTTGATTAGTTTTTTAATTTACATTTTCATTGCAGCATTTATACAGTATAATTTCAAACAAATTAAACTTACTTGTTACTGCAATATATAGTTTCGAAAAAAGTAAACTTACTTGGTATTCCAACATTTTCAGAGATTTGGGACCATTCTCTATCCACAAGTAGCCTGTCATGATAGTGTTTACCCTTCATATCCCAAAGAGTTTTTCTACTATTTATTTCGCTGAGTATTAATTAATTCAACATTTTTACTGCCAGAAAGATAGTTTGATATTTCCGTGTCGCCCGCGCCTGTTCGCTCACGTAGGCCAGCACCTTAGATTCCCCGCTACTGAAAGCATCTAACGATCATCATTTGAACTAACACGACTCTGACCTAACATCGCGTTAAGTTCTCAGAGGGGCAGCGTTTGAATAGTTTCCCACCGCTGAACAGAACCGTGGAAAATAATTCCTTGGAGAAAATGTTGATTGCATTTCTGAAATGGCTTCATTTGATTGTTAACACTATATCTCGAAACTAAGGATTCAGATTGTGCGCACCAAATTTAAAATCATGAAGATAATACGTTCACTAAGGACGATAAGTATACGGAGTCTGTAGACTAGACTCAAAGCTTTCAATTAATGATAATTAACTATCTATTAATAATTCTGGAATATTGGTGTTCTTTGATTTAAGAAATAAAAATTAATATATTTGAAAATGGACTCTTTTTTTTGTTAGTTCACGCTTCGACCACTTTAGCGCCTAAAGTATATCAGCTTTACATGAAAATGCCATGCGATCGTTATTTTTTAAACTCTGAAGTAAACAAAATAATTTATATAGTTTTTAAAATCATTGTTGTGGTAAAGTATACTTTAATTTTTGATACAAGTATGTTAACAAGAAGAGAACTACTACTGGTACAGCCTTGGCAGCAACGCCGCTACCACAATCATAGACTCAAGGTACTTAAGAGTATATTTACATTAATACATTTTAAAATATCAGGTATTGAAATTCAATAAAGGTGATTGGCTGTATCTGAACAGTCCTAGTATTGGCTTGGATCGAAACCAATTAGTTTTAAACATTTAAGATAGTGAAAAAAGTTTACAGAAATGTATTAGGTGTCATGTCTTCATCTGGTCATACAAAATAAATTAGAAGCAGTTGGTGTAATGCTATAATCCTAGCAATGTTTTACATATTAATTTTCCAAACATAATATTTTGTTTCTTGTGACATTTCTTTTACATCATTGTATTTATAAAGATAATTCATTTGACAAAAAATTAAACTATTTGAATTAAAAATTCTTCTACTCTTAACTTTACTGATTATTAATTAATTTAACATTCTTAAGGCCCTGACACAGACTCCGTATCTGTAGGTCCGTGGTCCGTAAGAAATCGATGCTACAATATCAGATTGCCCTGGCCACAGAGTCCTTACTCCTTAGAAGTTGCCCAACTTTAACATTCTAGAGACTCGTTTATACGAACTACCAATCACAGCCGAGTAAATATGCGCATGCACCTTGAAATAAATAAAGAATAGCAGTGATAGAATCCGTCGCTACGGAAACATATACAAAATGAAAATATGGCTACACGTGGACCTATTGCAGAAACATTTTTCTAAACATCTAAACACCCCGGGAAGAGCAGCTTCTAGGAAAGTGTTTTCTGAGAAATATCAAGTTCTCAGAAATATTGGCTTTGCTTTTGTAGGTTCAACACCCCTATTATTTAACTTACATTTTAGTATAAATACTGAAAGTTTTCTCAACAAAATTGTTTTTGGTTTCTTTCGTTTCTTTGATCAGCTGACTGCTTGACGCGCGCTCCGTACTGTAGACTATTTTCTTTCAAATTTTTTGATTGGATGAAGTCTCTTACAATCTCATTGGTTGAAACGGTCACGCGATTATGAATACGGAGACTGTAATCGCGAGTAGAATTTCCTATGGACCACAGACCTACGGATACAGACTCTGTGTCTGGGCCTTTACTGCCAGAAAGATAGTTTGATATTTCCGTGTCCCCCGCGCCTGTTCGCTCACGTAGGCCAGCACCTTAGATTCCCCGCTACTGAAAGCATCTAACGATCATCCTTTGAACTAACACGACTCTGACCTAACATCGCGTTAAGTTCTCAGAGGTGGCAGCATTTTAATAGTTTCCCACCGCTGAACAGAACCTTGGAAAAAATGTTGATTGCATTTCTGAAATGGCTTCATTTGATTGATTGTTAACACTATATCTCGAAACTAAGGATTCGGAATGTGCTATCATTATGATAGCAATAATATATTACAAAAAACAAAACAAAAAAACATTAGTATGGCCCACATGATCTTTAGATTTTACAATAAAGATATAGGGGATACTGTAAAAATATATATTGGTCCAATAACTTTAAAAAATTGTTTTCTTCTCATTCAATCAACACAAGTCACTAAAGTGAATAATAGCAATTTTAATATTAGTCTTGGAAGCTAAGTACACTTGAAAATGTCAATTGTGCCGACTTATAGGGTGGAAGTCATATTTTATTGGAATCTGAATCCTCTTTTAAGTATGCTGATGCACCTCTTACAGCACACTTTACTAAAGGGCAGATACGATGTGCTCCTTATTGCGCAGTTTCAGATAAAAGAGCGGTAACATCAAGTAAATCGACATAAACTGTTAACCATAACTGATTTGCTGTGTTATTTGTTCATTTACATGGGTTAATCGACTTACTTTCTTTCCTTAGGGTTAAAATCTCTTCACAAAATATGTTTAGCTAATAAATATGTATTGTAGTGAAAATGGAAATACTAATATTATTTTATAAATAGGGTAGTTCTATAAGGTTAATTATGGGAAAATAACCATTTATTAATTAGGCTATATATGTAAGGTGATAAGTAGGTCCACTATAAAGCTAGAGACTATTTTTTAATTACCTTAAACACGAGATCTTCAGGTAAGAACATTCATTTTTAAAGCTCTATTAGCCTGTGTATTTATGCTTTCTTTAAAACAAAATTCAATCTCATTTCCATGAAAATGCATGTTTCAGAAGTGGCCACCAGGTAGCTCTAGCTGTGGTGTCCTAAGCACCCTTTTCACATCTTTGATCAAAGTGTGCAGTTCACAGACTATTCAGACACAACCATTGTTTCTAGGTTTTTGTTATTACAAAATGTAAGATGTAGGTAGGAGCCTACTCACCTAAGTCGTAGGACGTTGATCTGAGAAGTTATGTATGCACATTAATTAATACATTTATTTAATATCATAAACTAGGTTAGAATGGACAATATTGTTAAAATAAACTAACTTATTTAATATTTTATCCAATTCAACAACTAAACCCTTAATTGTTTGAGATATGGAAGGTTATATTTGTTAGCTGGGACTAGTTTATGATTCATAACATAAAATAAATATGTTTATATAACAACTATTTATAATTATAAAGTAAAATATTGTATTTTTTATTCTAGCACCGCACCTTACTACCCATTCATGTTGTACTCTAAGTACTAATTGCACTAATGGGTTAGGAATTGGGAAGGCTAAATATAAAGGACGGGAACCCTCATTTGCGTACAAAATATTTAAGAAAAACCATTCCCAGTTCACCCTAGTGAGATTCAAACCTCGTTCACCCCCTCCTCGGCAGTCTAGCCCGACACGAAACTAGCCCACCAATGTGGGTGAAGTAAAATAAGTGTTTTAATAGTGAATTATAACTTGTGGAATGTTGATTGTTGTCTAATATATTAAACCAATAATCACAATGAATCAAATAGCCGAAGCTATCATCTATGCATTTTAGTGAGGCTAGCGCCATTTAGATATCATATTCTGAAAATTGGGTTCGATTCCCGTGTCCAGGTGTCATTTTTCAATTTTCAGAATATAATAATCACAATGATTATATGTCAAGTGCTATAACATGTTGATTATGACTAAGACATGTCATTCGGTAGGATTTTAATTGTGTAAAATAAATTTTATAAAATAATCTTAAGCATCCTAAAACACAAAGATTGCATTGAACTTGACTAAAAGAGCAGAATTCTCTTCAAAGTTAACAAACGCATGCATCTCTTACAGCACACTTATCTAAAGGTTTGCTTGAGCTAGAACATGTTGATACGCAATGAGGGAAACTATTTAATCCACTGAAATAATGTTTTCGAGGCTCATGTAAGTACAAGTGAAATTTTACATTTACATGTGTCTTTTCAAGTAAGTTTATAGTTTAGTTTCATAACTTAGGTTAACTTACAAGCACAGTACTTGTGAATCAATAGTATTGTCTTGCTACATGTTCAGAGTATACCCATATTAACTAATCACGCCAATGTGCTATGGAGGAAGGTTAAATTTAAATTAAGTGTACCCACATTTGTGTGGAGGGAAAGTGGAGAAACCCACCCTCAGTACATCTGACCGGGATTCAAACCTGGATCTCCCGTCATCGGCTGTCCACTCTATTGCGACCACCAAAACGTGTTAAAATACTTCACATGTGAGATTTGATTCTTACAGAACTAGTCCAATAGAGACCTACTATTTGGAACAGTTTATAATTGGTTGCTCAACATTGATAAGCTGACAATGTTGCAAAACATTAATCAACATCTGCCTTATTTCAGTGCTCTACAATAACGTTGAAGCTCAAAAACAACACACATTCATATAATTTATCTTATCCCGTAGTTTTATTAAGGCTAGACCTATTTAAAAACACTCCAACTATGATGTAGGCTATTTACGTTCTTTAGACCCTATTTTTTTTTAATAACTGATATTTTATTATTTAAAGTTAATTACAATTCCACAAACTCATTTTCTTTGTATACTTTTAAGTTGTGCAATAATAGGCAATAAACTGGCTGTGTCAATAGTTTGTATAGTCAAATGGTCCGTGGTGTAACTACCAGAATATAATGGACTGGCGATGTCTGGGAGATTGACCATTTCAGATCCTGTTACACTTCCTATGATATTAGTGTAATTAGTACATATACCCTATGGGTTAAAACACAGTACTAAAAGAATTGTAAATAAAACAGCTGACCTGTACATTATATTCCGAAGTGTAATTGCTGTTTCAACCAAACGTGGACTTAGAGTGGGATATTGCTGCTCACAGCTGGAGTCGGCATTGCCCGCTATCGATGCAACTCCTCCGGTGGCCCGGGCTCACGTCTGCTGCAAGTTGAAGAAGGTCCAGAGGGAAGAGGAAAATACAGCCCGGATAGAGAAGGACAACTTCAGACTCCTGCGACGCATGGGAGCCATCATGAGTCACAACAGATTGGACAATCATTGGATCACTCCTCCACCCAAGTGAGTTTCTCCGCACTTTGGGAACCAACGTCCTCTGGTGTGTCGTCATCAGCAAGGTCAACTAAGTAGTGGAGTTCCTTCACAAATGACTAGTTGAGGTGACCCTTGGTTAGACGATGACGGCCCGTACTTGGGCTAAAAGTGGTTTGGGATTAAATTACCATAGGACTTGAATGAAATGCAATGTGTCGCTGGCCTTGTCTCTCTCTCTACTATATATTTGTTCATTCTTACACGGAAATTAACTGACTTGACAGTAATGGCTGACCATTTCAAACTGAAACCAAACCCAGTCCTTAATTTTAAACCAGTGGGGGTATTTACCTTACCTCTGAGTGTTGTGTGATGGACATTTTGCTCTGTACACTGTAGCCAACCAACAAACCATTATTTTTAATTTTTTTATAAATATATTAACTTGCGTCACTGGTTGATTGGTCTAAGACTCTGAGGTGTCACTCCTGTGATAGATTGGACTGTGGATGATATGAAGACAGGAGTTTGAATGAGGGTGGTTTTCCTCTTGTCCTCCACATACGTTCTCTAAATTCAACCTTTCTCATACCTAACATATTAGCATAGATATTACACATGCATGCAACACTGATGGGTTGAAAAGAACACACTATAAGTAGTGCTTTCTTTATGGACAGCAAATATTGGACGGAGATTCCCCAATCTGATTTGACAGAGAACGGGGAAATAGTTACCCCCCTTGATTGCATAAAATCCACCGAATGGCCGTAGAGGTGTGAGATCACTCTACAAACTACACCAATGAAATGTTGAACCTTGGTCACTCTGGGAACTATGTTTTATATAAAAGGTTATAATAACTATTTTTGAACAGTTTCTTGCGCCGTGTTGGGATCTACAAGCCCAAGGTGATCCCATTGGCCGAGAGCCCTGAGACTCCACCTCCTGCGCAACCCTCGACCAGAAAGAGCAGATGCTTGGCCTGCTCTGCTCAGTCACTCAAGGTATTGTCATTCAGTTTCAAACAGAAGTCATTTTAACTGTCCGCTATAGAACCTTTACTAGAAAACTACCCAACTTTTCCAAACAATATTTAAAAAATTACCTTAGTTACAGTTTTTCTTGGTGAATGGCAAATGTTCCATTTATTACAGACAATAGAATTTAGAAAATAGTCTTAACGCCTCCTAAACCTCGACATTCTTGTAAGATCTTTTTCCAGTTTTTAATGTTTCAGGTATTATTTGTGTTCCTGTATAAATGAATCAAACCCTGTAAAACCATCACGTGTTAACATCAGCAAACAAAATCTCTCACCTTTGTTTGAATATGTTTCCCCCTGTAGCCACCATGATTGAATATATCAGTGCTCAGGCTCCTACGCTGTATCACAAGTTCTAATCTTGAGAATTTGTTTTTAAGATAGTAGTGCATTGTTGTTATGGACACACTACATATCTACAGATAAGAATTCTTGCATCATTGTCTAGCAATAACCAAAATACAAGGAGATATACTATTCCAGCTAATGAAATAATATTGGGACGCCAGACGGAGAATCAAAGAAATACAAGATACAGAGCATTAGCAAACAACAGATCTTTGTTATGGAGTACCTTCCTTTTGTATAATCTTCCAATTGGTTAAGAATTAAAAGATCTTGAAATCATCATCATCATCAACATGATTAACTGTTTCCAGCCTGTGGCCGGGTCAGTTTAGTAAAATACCTCCATCTTACTCTATCGCTCCACCTCGTTTAATCTCTTACATTCTCCTCTCACTTGCACACTTTTGTTATCTGCTCCTTCCTTTCCATTTTCATTCTCATTACATGTCCATACCATCTCAGTCTTGCTTCCTCTACTATCTCATGTATTCCAACATCCTCATTACATGTTCATACCATCTCAGTCTTGCTTCCTCTACTATCTCATGCACTCCAACATCCTCATTACATGCCCATACCATCTCAGTCTTGCTTCCTCTACTATCTCATGCACTCCAACATCCTCATTACATGTCCATATCATCTCAGTCTTGCTTCCTCTACTATCTCATGTACTCCAACATCCTCATTACATGTCCATACCATCTCAGTCTTGCTTCCTCTACTATCTCATGTATTCCAACATCCTCATTACATGACCATACCATCTCAGTCTTGCTTCCTCTACTATCTCATGTAATCCAACGTCCTCATTACATGTCCATACCATCTCATTCTTGCTTCCTCTTCAAATATAATAATTTTAATTTTTTTTTGTTTACATGTTCCAGACTGGTTGATTCGAAACAACAAAAATGTGTAATGTCGTACTGTAGTTGATAAAATGTAATAAAGTACTGTAATGTTTGGTTGCAGGAAAGCTTAGAAAAAAAACAATCCAATACACGAAGTGTATCAACAAGTACTACCAACCATAGCAAGGTAAACTTAAAACATCCCCATAAATATTTATTATTTTTTACTTCAGACAACAATACAAACTAATTTAGTCTGGGCTGTTCCTCTATTCAGAGCATATGTACCTTCATTTGTGTAAAGAGAGGGTGAAAAAGAACCTCCCACCGCTTTTGATTCAAACCTCTGATTTATCGTTGGGAAACCAGACTAGCTAGGACTGACATTTTTGATGCGACTCTCAATATCAAGAATCAAGGAGAAATCATAAGAACAAACATCATCATCATCATCATCAACTGTTTAACACCTGTGGACAGGTCACTTTAGTAAAATACCTCCATCTTCCTCTTTTAATTGCGCCCTTCTTCTCCTCTCACTTGCACACTTTTTGCTATCTGCTCCTCTCCCATCTCTTTCTTGGCCTCCCTTAAGGGTGATTTACACTGCTGGACTCTTTCCCTGGCTGCAAAATTTGCTAGCTGATCAACGTTTACATGGTAAGTCACCAGCATGTAGCCAGTCTTACTCCCCTCGCGCATGTTTCAAACAAGGCTTATAGCCAGCAGGCACACACATTCGCTGGTCGCTCTTCAAAGTGCCGACACACGCCGCTGGTAAAAGCAGCTAGTTATTCACTTTGCCAGAGCGTGTTCAACTTGTCAGCTAGCATCTTTTATTTGTTGTGTCTTCAAATTATGACCCGAGAGAATAAAAGAAGCCGCCTCTTTAGAATATTTTACCAGAAAATTTGCCAGCTTATAAAGAAGCTTGTTCAAAGCAAATAAAAGCAGCATCGTGTAAATCACCCTTAGGTATTTTTCTATTATTCTCTTTGGTTTTCTCTCCTTCAGGGTATCCAGCCAAATTGTATTTTATAACTCCTTTGTGTTTCCAACTTTTCCAGTCACCATAAATTGCTACTATCATTTTATTAAGATTGTAACTTAACATAATAATATTTATAGACACAATACACATTCTTAAATTGGGTCAAAGGCAATCAATCTAAGGCAATGGATTAACTAAGTAATATTTCAGTGTGAACATATTGTAATATTTATTAAAATATTTACTTACACTGGCACAGTTTAAAATAGTTGCGAGACAGATTCTTTTTAGTTTCTTCTCCTTTTAATGGAATCTTCAATTTTGGCTGGGGACACACAGTAGACGGGTGGAAAGATGACAGGAAAATCACATGTTGACCTTGAGAATTTACATTAACTATGCTCATCAAGGACAACTGGGTTAAAAGGGAATATTAACTGAAAAGAATGTTATTTTGATTATTGTAAATATAAGTTGTGAAAATTACCTGATTCTTCCAGGTCGCTGGACATCCTGTGATTCACTCTATCTAAAAGTTTTTTTTGTTTGTAGACATAACAGCTCAGGAAGGGAATGGATCAAATTAGGTATCCATCCCACGTCCATGCCATCGGTGGAGTTATAGAATAAGTCTTCTCATATACCTTTACAATTTGTTTTTGTGAACTCTTTTAAACTGTTTACATCATGTGTTCGCCAGGCACACTGTTTGGATCGAGAGAAAACTCCAACTCAACAAGTGACATTGATGAGCGGAACTCTCCACCTTTCGGTCAAGTTCCCTTCACAAACAACCATCAAGATACACAGTGGCCATTAGGACATTTCCACAACACCTTCACAGACAGACAATGACAAGCTGTGAAGCTATTCCCCCTTTCCTTTTTCATCCTCATTACATGTCCATACCATCTCAGCCTTGTTTCCTCTACTATCTCATGTACTCCAACATCCTCATTACATGTCCATACCATCTATGTACTCCAACATCCTCATTACATGACCATACCATCTCAGTCTTGTTTCCTCTACTATCCCATGTACTCCAACATCCTCATTACATGACCATACCATCTCAGTCTTGGTTCCTCAACTGTCTCTTGTCCTACGTGTACTTCAACTCTTCCCCGAACAACTTTTATCCTGGTGACAGCTAACATCCTCTACATGGCCTACACTTTGTCTCTCTTACATTCAATGTTCATGTTTCTGCAGCATGTGTGACAATAGGTACAAAGTACACAGCATTGTTCTTCCACCCTTTGCCTCATCACTTCCAAGATATTTTACATTCTCAGGACTCGTAGCATATTTTGGGTGTTGAAAAGTAGGACATGTTAAAACCCTATTTTCACCTCATAGTGCCAAAATAAAACTACTCATTAAAAATATTTTAATTAAGAACAAAGTGTTTATGTTATTGGGCCTGTTGCAAAAATAGGAAAAAGTATTTTATAAAAGTAGAAAAGAGGAATGTTCAACCAACATCAATCTCTTGCATTCTCCCCTAATTTATTTTTTCTTTATTACAGTATTTATTTTATTTTGTCATTTCATTACAAATCCAAATTTGGAAATAATGATAGTGAAACAAAATAGTAATAATAATGATGTTCATTATCATCAAAAGATGACCGACTGTCTTCAACCCAAAAATAAAATATATTCTTTTACCCCCCACATCTTACTACTCATTAGGGTTGGTTATATGAAGAAGAAAAAAATTAATCACTCTTTCATTTGTTTTGGGGTTTCTTTGATTCATATTGACTTGCACAAAGGTAGTCCAACATTTTTGTCTTCTTTTTAGTTTGATTTTGTTTGTTTCTTATTTTCTCATAAGCAGAGTCACTGTCTTCCCACTTTTTACCTGGAGCTTCTAGCATAGTTTGAGCTATTTGCAAACCTTTCTGATCATTGATTTTCATTGCATTATTAATTCTTTCATTCACTTCTGCCAATAATGACTCGTAAGTTTGAACTTCATCTTAGTTTCCTGTGATTTCTTTTCCAAAACTCTCCTATATGCTTGATACTCATTTTGGTTTTTTATTTTATCTTTATCTTCTTGATCTTGTTTCTTTCATTCAGCCTAAATTCTCTTCTCTTCTTCAAGTCCAGCCATGTACAACTTTTGGGGCCCATGTCCTTTCTTGATGATAATGGGTCGCACTGATAGTTGTAATGTTAAGACTATCTTTGATAGAATTCATGCCTCAATAGGACAGCTCCTGTTGTCAGTAAGACAGTTTGATGTTTGAGAATCCTCGTTCAACATCAGTATTTTCATGGGGTAACACAAGGATAGCTTAACAAGCCTTTTAATTTAGCCTATTCTAGTTGGAAATATTTCAATATAACACTACCTCCAAAACAATTTTATAACCATTGAATTTCAAAGATATTGTACAAGTTTAGTTTCCTGTGATTTCTTTTCCAAAACTCTCCTATATGCTTGATACTCATTTTGGTTTTTTATTTTATCTTTATCTTCTTGATCTTGTTTCTTTCATTCAGCCTAAATTCTCTTCTCTTCTTCAAGTCCAGCCATGTACAACTTTTGGGGCCCATGTCCTTTCTTGATGATAATGGGTCGCACTGATAGTTGTAATGTTAAGACTATCTTTGATAGAATTCATGCCTCAATAGGACAGCTCCTGTTGTCAGTAAGACAGTTTGATGTTTGAGAATCCTCGTTCAACATCAGTATTTTCATGGGGTAACACAAGGATAGCTTAACAAGCCTTTTAATTTAGCCTATTCTAGTTGGAAATATTTCAATATAACACTACCTCCAAAACAATTTTATAACCATTGAATTTCAAAGATATTGTACAAGCGTTCCAGCATACAATTCGAATTCATTCAAACAGCACGACACATTATGATAGGATATTTTGTTTTGCTAACTTACCAGCAAAAAGGAAGATCCATACTTAAACCTCTACAAACCAAAAGGTTTCTTTCTTCTGGAGGACAAAAATGAGCCCTGCATTCTGTACTTTTCTCCATCCAACTTGATAGTTTTTCTAGGCTTTATCCTCTTCCTTGTCATTATTAGCACCGCGTCTTACTACCCATTCGGGTTATACGCTCTCTTCCTTGTCATTATCACCACATTCTTCCCCTTATACATAGACCATTGTTAGGTAAAGAAGGATGAGGAAAGAGAAATAAAATGTAAGTGGTAAACAGCTGGAAGGAAAGAGAAAGCCATAAAAACACTAATACAGTTGGGGTGGGGAAGTTGGTGATACCAAGTGTGTCCTCAAATAGAGAACACAGGTTGTCGGTGGCAGATAAAAGGATAGGAATATAGGAGAAAGGTAGTGAGACAAGAAAGAAGAATGTTGTGGGGGCTAGAAAATGAAGAGGAAATAACGTATATAAGAAAGGAGAGAAGTTTTAATGCCAAGGATGAGATGCAAAGTGTAGAGGTTGAATGGGAAATGTTAAATAAAGTTTGGTGGAAGCTGTAGAGGAGGTAAGAGGAAGTGAAAGGAGACACCCTGGTGGAATGACAGCGAGCAGTGGAGGAGAATAAAGCATTCAGTGGTAGTTTCAAGAATAGGAATGAGGAAACAGGGAGAATAAGAGAGCAAAACAAGTGGCATGAAAACCCAGGAAAGAATGGCTGCAAAAATGGACAGAGATGCTGAAATGGAACGAAGTAAGGTGTTAAATAGCTAAGTAAGAAACTGGAGACTAAATAAGATAAGTTAGAGTGATGGATGAAATATTTTGAGACGGTACTATGGTTATACAGGGTGCTGAGAGTGATAGGAAAGAGAACAAGGTATCAGAAGATTGGGAAAAAGAGCCCTCTCACCACTATTATTTGTAATGGAAATGGTCATGAACAAATTGTCAGGATAACTTGGGGTGAAAAGAGTGTGGAATGAAATTTAGCATGGCAAGGAAGAGGATAAGTTCTGGTTAAGCTATAAAGTGGATGGGTGTAAGAAAATGTTGTACAGGGCGTACTCTGTACTCATGCAGCAGAAACGTAAACAATTAATTTAGACAAGACTAGGAAAGTGGAGGCCATGAGAATGAAGTTTGTGAGAAGCATGTTAGCTGTTACGAGGAGAAACAAGATTAGGAATGAAGGTACAGGGAATAAATTATACAGTAGAGGAAGCAAGACTGAGATGGTATGAGCATGTAATGAGGATGCCAAATAAAATGTTGGAAATTACCATATTCACCCGAATCCAAGGCGACCCCCAGTTTTTCAGTGGTTCTGGTTGGATTTTATCATTAATGAAGAAAATAACTATGGTAGACTTTTTGTCATGCTAACAATTTTTTTTATTTACAAAATAAAACACCTATGTTGACTTATACCCTAATTAGGGTTGCAAAAATGCTAAAGAATTAATTTTTTTGCTACAAATATTGCTTTTGCATAATAAGGTTAACTTTGAAAAAGTTTCATAAAAACAATGAGAAGTTAATTTTTATAATGACAAATGATAGTTGTTGGTGAAAATACGAGTCTCATACGTACCATACTCCACCTAAATACAAACATTGGACTCGGCCATTAACACTAGCTTCTAAAGGGTGACACTTTCAAAGAGATATAGAAAGAAATCAAAGGATAAAGCCACAAAAAACTGTTGCTTTTATAAGAAAAATATAAAACACATTTCCCATGTTACAAGAAAATCTAACCAATAAACATGTCTGCTGTGAACTACCATAAAAGTCAATCGCCTTGACAGCCAACCATAAAAAAAAATTAGTGATAATTAAACAAGCATCTTTATTATTATTTTGAAACAGAGAATAGAAACATCTAATCAAAGAAAATAATTTACTTGATATTATTCAAAAGTTAGTATTTTGTGGAGTTTTACACATTAAAACTTAAGTTTGGAATCACTTAAATTGTCTAGTAAACTCTACATATGATCGATTGTTTGTTTAGAATCAATTTGCGTTTTCTCATCACATCTTACTTCACAAGCGTTAGCTAGTAGGCAAAGTTTTAAGAATTAAATATTCAATATTGATTTTTAAATTTCTTTTGATTATCGTGACTGGTTGAATGTTTCATATTGTAGTGAAGTAATTGGAAAAGAAATCAAAAACAACCCGACTAAATAAAATTCAATTCTATCATGCCCATCACTATCCCCAACCTATTTGAGGAGTTAACCATGTTGGATACTAAAGAGTGGTATCAAGACTTTTAGCGTATACTATAGGGGAATCAAGTATTGCATCAGGCCACAACTAGGTAGTTATTTTTAACGATAACCTAAAAATCCGTGAAAATAACTAAATATTCTGTGATCTGTTTTACAACTTTAAAATCCGCAAAAATTGATAAAATCTGTATAAAAAAAAGGGCAGCCCTGTACTATTGTATTTATATTGAATAAAGCAGTAAAATGTTACCTTTTGATGTAGGCCTAACCCAATCCTTAGTTTGCGATTTTAAGACGACACTTAGATTTTGAAGCTACAAATTTGGGGGGAAAACTAGTCTTGGATTCAGATAAATATGGTAAGTATGGAAGAAAAAATCGCAAGGGAGGAGAGGAGACAAACAGAAGAAAATGTAGGCATTTTACTAAACTGGCCTGGCCACTGGCTGGAAAGTTTAGGATCAACTACATTTAACGAGCCATATTCTTTTAAATTGATATTGTTTTCAACTGTACTTGTTAACAAACGCCCATTATTTTAATTACTATTTCATGAAGCTTCTTGAGTATCAAGTCGAACCAAGCTTGGGTTTAATAAATATAATTTAAAATCTAAATATTGTAAGAGCATAATAATGCAAGGTTTGTTCTGGCAGGAAGTTAGCCCACGCTGACACATGTCCTTGGTAGTCAAAGGTATTGGGTTGCCTTCCTGTTGAGAACAGCCTCTAGCTCATATAGCTTCATCCTGTTGACGAGCGAATTCTGGAGATGAATGGACCTTGGACTCGTGAGAACTGGGATCGACTGTGATGTGTGTGAGAAGAACACACGGGGGGTTGTTGCGTGGCAGTGGTGCTGTAAGGATGTGTAGTTGGCTCGCTGAGAGATAATGAACTAGTTAACATGTAGTCTAGTCGGGTCACACCGGCTTGAGAGTCGATCCCGGGTCCATAAGAGTGTCACGGGTTCCGTTATCGTGAGTGTTCCCTCGTCGCGGGGAATTTCGTGATATCGATGTAGTAGCGTAGTAACTGTTTGGAGAAATAAACAGCTGATTGGGATAAACTTGCTAGCCTCATTCCCCACATACCATCAATCCCAACCCCTACCGCTCGGGGTCCATCCTGCCCATGTAACACCCCCTAGGGTGTCCCGGTAGTATAGTAGTTAGGGTTGGCTATCGGGGCACCCAAATAAAGGGGGAGGTTACAATATATTATTTAAATCATAAAAAAATAAACTAAGCAATAGTAATAACTAATAAATAATTATACTATAGGGTTAATTTTTAAAAAACACTTGTGAATAGATATTTGGATGTGTAGATATACTTTTTTTTTAATGTTACAACCCCAATAAAGCTCTGTCCATCCGACATTTGGTGCTGCATCCTACCAAAGAGTAAGACGAAATGATGATTTTTAAGATGCACACAATAGATTTCTGCAATAAGATCTATTTAATACAATCTTGCACTGAGTTAGATCTATTTAATACAATCTTGCACCGAGTTGTGTTCCAACAGTCCTATATCTTCCTTACCTAGACCTCATACTTTCCTCCATTCAACCACCAGTTTACTCAGTTTTTTGTAAAATACCCTCTTTGTTGGGTTATCCCACTCTCGCTTCCAAATATGCAGAGAGATGAGTAAACAATGATTCATTCATTATAAGGCAAAGAAATAACCCTTTTCAAGGAGCTCAAGATTTCGATACCAAGCATTTATTTCAAAGCATGAATACTCGCAAAGCTCTAGCTATGTACAAACATGTTTCCACTGCACCTTTTTACCAAGAAATGTGTTTTAATCACCTCTATATAATATTATATGGGTCATATTATAAGGAACTTAAAAAAATCTTGTCATTTTATAATATATAAAAACAAGTTTATTGGGTCAAATATTGCATTATACTTGCAGAGAAAGATAAAATTTGTTATTACTTAAAATGATTACAATGTCAAAAATGTGTCTTTTTTTTATTCAGACAATATTTTATTCCCTCAAACGTATATTCTATCGCTTGTCAAATGTGGTTTGGTTATCTACAAATTAATATTTCCTCAACCTCCGGGACTTACAGACAATAAAACAGTTTGATCCCAGCCCAACAATTTTATTGAGCATTGACTTCTCTCAACGACTGTACAATCCAATCTTGCTCCATTAAATTAATTATTTACAATACTTCCTTTCCAACAGTCAAGATATCTGAAGAAAAATGTCAGGTTCACAAAAAAGAAACACAAGACATTTAGCCCTATAGTTAGGACTATGTTTGCTCACAAAGATCCGGTGATTTTAAAAAAGAAGAACGAGAGAAGTTTCTTTATCTGAATACCAAGCTCTGATGCCATTTTCAACAGAAACAAACATTTAACTTTACTATTTTTTTTAACAAAGAGACTGCAGTCTGAAGTGTGGACTTGAGTTAAATTTCATAAACAATAGTGAAACCTGTATCCATTCTTCGCATAGCAACGAAATGCAAACGGTTAGCGTTGAATTAAGACAAAAGTGGCGTCGGTAAATGTCTGTGTCACGTCTGCACTGGTTTAATTGATCAGAACTTGAATCCTTCATTGGGTATACTGGTGTTGGGGTCAAACTGATAACCAGTGTCTGAAGATTGTGGGACCAAGTTGGGGTTATCATCTACCTGTGGACAGCCGGTTCACAGAGTTGTGTTAGAACATAGAATTAGAGGGTTCATTTCATTACTCATATTTTTATAGCTACTACTTTTAGAAAATTTACATTTACAATATTTTTCCATGCATCTAGAGAATGGTTACATAACTTCTATTTATAAAATTCCCCAACTTTTACAACATTAAAAAAAGAGACAACTTTTTTTTTAACCTTTTTTCCTGTTTATTACATATTTTCGGAAACAATCCTAAACATTGCTGAACATCAACGTGTCTTATTCCATATTTAATGTTTTAGGTGTGACCCTGTGTGAAACAAAACAAACCCTGAGCAATCTCCTAATATTAACTGCCATATCCAGTCAATACAGTTTGTTAAAATTGAGAAACAAAATCTCACAACTTTTATATTCCTGACATCAAAAAATCCCCCTGACTTCCAGATTTTCCCTGTCTGTAGCCACATTAAAAATATGTTGAGTACAGTTGTGAGGTGTTAGATAAACAAGCACTTACATCCTCTGAAAAGTACTGCTCGATGATATCATAAGCTAACTTGTAGATCTCCACATTCTCGTGGTTCTGAAGAGCTTCAATCTTGTCAAGACCTGGAAACAAAAATATTTAAAATATGAGATACCAATTTCTTTATTTTTACCGCAATTTACTACCCGTTCAGATTTTAAACATGTGAATTATGTAAATGTGGGATAGGAAGGTTGAATATTGAGGAAGTGTGTGTGTGGGTAAGTGGAAAACCATTTAGGAGAAACCCAACTGGGATTCAAACTTAGTCTCCTCTTTATTGTCAATTAAATTTAGTGCAAAAGTGCCGCCTTAAACCACGAGGACATCAAAGCGGGACCAGAGACCCTGATATGTGTTAAATATTTCCTCTGATGTTTGTAATTGTTACAAGGATTCCGCTATTTCGACCTTCGAGCATGCTCTGCTCTGTGTCTCGATTGACTCGACACCACTAATGTATTGTTATATTTAAATAGTGTGTTATTCAGCTTTCATATGCATTCACAAGTGATAGATAGTGCGTTGTTTATATTTTTATTTGGCCAAAATGCAATTGCAAGCTAAAAAACAGTCAGCTCTACATTTCAACGATGCTTTGGTTAAATAAGTATAGGATACCTGTCCTAGTAAATTCAGTAATGGAGGGATGTCCTGCTTGCATTCTGACCTGTGATTTTGTGCGGCCCAAAGTTCTTTAAATGAACCAACACACAATTTGGCCTGATTTGTTTTATAAAAGTTGTAAACAAACCATTAAAGATCTTGCCTCTGTGACATAGTTAGCTAACTCTCCAGTTTTGAGTCTCGGTAGGGTGAATTGGGGTGGTTTTCCAATTCCTAATCCATTAATGTAATTAGTTTGTAAGCATAATATCTGAACAGGTAGTAAGATGCCGTGCTAAATATATAAAGATTCGTTAAAATGGTGAAACCAGTGAAAAACACAAGTATTTTTACATTGAGTTAAATGTTGGACTAAGTCATTTGAGACCCCTGATATTATTTGGTCAACCCTCAATTACTCCCAGTAACCATTATGAGTGATGAGTTACTAGTTCAAACTGTGAGTATTCTGCAGAGCCCACTTGTTTATCTTGTGACCTTTGTGTTTAAGAAGAAATGAGTGAACTCAGAGGAAAAACCTCTTTTAAAGATGATTGGTTGGACAGTACAGTGTTTAAAGATTGGCTCTGGTTACAAAAAGTGGATTGTGATAAAGTAAAGGCCATTGTTCTTTGTGTAAAACTAACTTTGATATAAGTAACATGGGAATATCTTCAATCCGATCTCAAGCCAAGGGAAAGAAACATGTTGACAGTGAAAGCTGCTAGTGGGAGCAAAAAATAATATTGTACTTGGTCCCTGCAGTGTCATCTGTAGACCTACATGAAGATGTACATTTAATGCTCATGACCATGAAGTAGTTTTGAAACCTGAAACTAGACCTAGTTGTTCTATACAGAGCTTAAGTTTCTCGTGTTGAAATATTGTGGGCTATTAATTAAGTAATGACACATTCTTCTGCTTGTAGCGATCTTTTTAAAGTAATGTTTTCCAATAGTGATATTGCCCATAGATGTAAAATGCATAAAGATAAACTTGGATATGTCATTGTGTAAGGACTGGATCCTTTTTTCAAATGCAAGCTTGCGAATATGACCAAGCAATGCTCATTTTATTGTATTTCATTTGATGAGAGCATAAATACTGTGGCTCAGAAGACCCAGATGGATATTATTGTTTGCTTCTGGAGTGAATATGAAATTCATACAAGATATTAACATCTTGCTTTTTATGTCATGCAACAGCTCAAGATATATTAATGAACTCTATATCTGCACTAAAAGACAAGAGCTTGGATCTTTAAAAAATGCTTTAAGTTTCCCTGGATGGACCAAATGTAAACCTCAAATTTGTAAGTGATCTAAAAAGTTACTTGAAGATCCTGAGTTACTGGAATTTGGAACTTGTTCTTTACACATTGTCCACGGTGCTTACAAAACAGCACATGCCAACTCTAGTGGACTACTAACCAGTTTTTGCGCTCACTATATTATTTATTTAAAGATTTTCCAACAAGACGTGCAGACTATCAAAGAATACAAGATCATCTCTTTTACAGATGAAGTTTTGTTTTATTAGATGGGAAGAAAACTCAAAGAGTGTTAGAGAGAGCAGTGTCAATGCTGTCGTATTTAAAACAGTATTTTTACTCTAACAAGCATCCTCCAAAATTTAATAATTTTCAAACATTAAGCAATTTTGTGAAGGATGAACTTCTGACATCAAAGTTGGGATTCATGCCGTCAGTTTACCTTGAGTTGGAGCAATTTCTCACCAGCAATCAACCTCTATTGCCATTTATGTTTGCAGATCTAAATAAACTACTTGGGTACTTGATAACAGAATTGTAAAATGTGATGTAATGAATTCAGCAAATATTTCCAAAAAACTGTTAGCTGTTGATTTAAAGAAACAATCCAACATGAAATCACTCCCTACTGTAGATTTTGCGTTCGCAGCATCAGCAGCTTTGAAAGGAATTAAATACATCAAGATACCTCAGTTCAGAAGAGATTGTCAAACAGTCCTAGTTGTTATATAAGTGTTCTCTCGCCTACAAAATTGTCAAGGGTGCTAGCTGTCTCTCTCCCACAGTCATGCTCACTCAATCCATCTGTTAGGACCTATAGGATAACTTCTGCATTAGAAGTCCTACTAGACAAGAAACAACTATCTAGCGTAATGTTGTAAAAAGAGACTACTTGGAATTTGTATCAAAGCAAGAAGTTAATGACTACCTTAAACAATTCACTTCGAGTGGTGACCAGATTGATAAATTCTTCATGAATATTTTTTTCTAGAGTAAATGCATCCCATGAACTAGAATATTTCAATTTAAAAAAAATCTTGTTCTCTTCCATAGGAATGCAACCGATGAGCGAAGTTTTTCCGTGAATAAAGAATGTCTGATTTAAAACCTACATGAGCCTTATTGCTGAATGTGTAACTTATGATGCTGTTAGGAATGCATCAGGAATAAGGAAAGAAGCGCTTGAAAAGAAGAGAAAGATTGAAATAAATTTAAATCAAAAAAGAAAATTAGAAGTGAAAAGAAGAATAGTTTTGCAGAAAGCAAGGGAAGAGGCAGAAGTGTTAGAAATGAAAAAATTGAAAAAGTTTTGTGATTGAATGAATTTTAACTTTTGTCTACATTCTAAAAAAATATTTAGTTTTTGGTTTTTATCATCTTAATTTTTAATAATGTTAGGTAATTGCAATTATCTTTATTTCCAAGTAATTTTTATCAGCATAATATTGTTTTGTTATTTTTCAATGAATATTCTGTATCTTTATGACTATACTAGCTTTTACCCGTCGCGGCTTCACCCGCAATAATTGATAAAATCTTTTAATTTTTAACTAAACTGTTTTGGTCATAAATCAAACATTATATTTGTAGCAATTATTGCTACAAGGCGTCTAAAAAAGGGAGAGTCAACAAGAACAGCGCTTACCCAATTTCACCGACCGGACGAGCGAGCAGAAAAGGACGTCCACACACGATAACAACAGTGCAACATCTAAGAGCGATGATCCTAGTGCTGCATTTTGCCGCTACGCACCACCACTTGTCTCAAGAACATGGACGCCGAGAACAGCGTGGAAGAGCCTAGGCCTTGATAGAATGTTCTCAACGCACCTAGTACCACGCATCTCCCCCTTTCCATGTGTTTATAATCTGTGATCCCCACCTTGGTGTAATTCCGTCTCGAGTGTTCGATAGTTGCGCCATATAAGAGACTGTTCACCAAGATAGCAGCCACTCTTGGATTAGGCTCGGACATTGACGAAGCTTAGGCTTCAAAGGCAGACTCATATAATGTAAGGAGAAATTCTTGTTCGGCTTAAATATAAATATTATTGTAATTTTCTAAAAATTCCTTTTGGCTTTACGTATATTTATTGTTATTTACCGTCATAGATGAATATTCGTTCATTTAACTAAATATTAAAATAACTTCACTTATGTTACGCATGACAAATAGGACTTTACGTATAAATACAAAGTAATGTGGGGAAGTTTTTAATGCGAGTTTTGAATTTTTCTAATGTTAGCCAAATCTTGTTTATCAACTTGGATTCTGTTATTTAACTTTAAGATTATGTTTTCAAAGCGTGTTGTCTTAATATCCATATTAAGAAGTTTTATAATATTAGGCCTTAATGATTTAGTTGTTGGAATGCGGGACGTTAACTATTATTCTTGTATAGTTAACGTTATGTATCTAACTTAGGAATTATTTGCATAGTTATTGAACGTGGCAGAATAATAATAATAATTTTTCTATTTTTATAATGAGAGAATTTCTAAGTTTATTCAGTATTACTTCTAATTTTTGGAGGATTCCGTAATTTGTGGAGACGTCATGCGTAGGCTGATCTTTAATGGGGCAATCTCGGAACTATAATACTGTTAGTTACAATTTTTGACTTGCACTAAAATAAGTCCTTGCTAAAATTCTCATTTAAGTTTTTTATATTGTTATACGCCATGTTTATAATGCTAGACATTAAAATTTAATACACGTACTTTAATAGAAAGTCTTGTAAAAAACAATAATAATAGATTGTTATTATTCAGCTTTTACAGATATTGTAAAAAAAAAAAAAAAAAAAAAAGAATATGCTTAGATTCTTTGAAGAAGTGATATGTTCTTGAATATGAGGCTAAATGAAATAAAAGCAAAGTTTCATTAAGACATGAATTTTTAT
Organism: Timema monikensis; assembly: GCA_902151445.1. NCBI lineage: Eukaryota > Metazoa > Arthropoda > Insecta > Phasmatodea > Timematidae > Timema > Timema monikensis. The sequence goes on along the minus strand of CABFVZ010001906.1, from coordinate 29,066 downwards.
TCTACTATTATAATTATGCCATTTATCCTTAGGTTTAGATACATATAATTTTGGTGTCCCTGTTAACTTAGCCTTCGTCCTCGTCGTATTAAAACTAAATTGGTCACTGAAGGAGAACAGTGAGATTACCCTCCTTCTAGGAGATGGGTTGTGTACCCTAATATATTTCTCAACAAAAAAACATAATATTGTTTACACTTCGCACTCCTATTTTTCTAAATTTTGTGGTAAAAATTAAAATTTTTTTTTTTTGTATTGAATCCCTCTAATATCTAGAGCTTGGGATTACATTTTTTTCAAATATCTATGAGTTTTTCTCAGTTTTTGCTGTACATAATTTTGCCGTATTTTAATTTTCACTTTTAAATAATTCATAATAAAAGAAATATATATTATTTAAGCTATCAATTATAAATTTTTGATTTTTGATTTTTACCTTCATAATTAGTAATATAAATAAATGAAATAATATTTTTTTCGAAATATATAGCTAAAGAAAATCACATATTTACTATTTATTAGTATGAAACTACGTCATACTAATTACTATTTACTTTAATTACAAAATATTAAATCACAAATTCTTAAATAACATCATTTCAATCACATTATAATCATATATTTATTATTATTTAAAATCAAAGGTTGGTAATAGTCCTATATGTTATTCCAGGACATACTCTATCAACGTACAAAGTTTCATTCGAATCCGTTCAACAGTTTTGGCGTGATTGAGTAACAAACATCCAAACACACTAACTTTCGCATTTATAATATTAGTAAGATATTTATTAAACAAATTCACAATCAAAAATATAACTTGTGGAAAGTATCGACTGTCAAGGGGTGGTTAGTAAACTCCCTGGCTGTAATCATTACTTGTACAGAGGTATTTCCACAAGCCACATAGAACCGAAGAAGGTTCAGCTATGATTGTTTCTTACTCAAGAAAGAGCCTTCGACCTCTGCTGGGTTCGAACCCACAAACATCGGGTCCTGAGGCGAGCACTCTAACCCAACCGAGGTCGACGGTGGTATAGGTCATTCAAAAAATGTTGTGTGTGTGTGTATGCATGAGTATTAAAGATGGGTCAGATCCACCCTTTTTCAAATCTGAAACTTCATTTTGCTATCAAATCTATCATTAAAATTTGAATTTTAGAAAATGTTGTAAGCATAAGTGTTTAACTTTCCCAATAACTAAGATTTTTTCCTTCACGTCCGATTTTGTTTACATTAAATGGTAAATTAATGATCTGGGGTTTGGTTGTTAGGTTTTTCCTATTATTATTTTGGTTTTAACCACAAGAAACTATTCAACTTAGTACATATTTTTTAAAAATCATTATGATTTGAGTCTTGAATTCATGAATATTCCTTGTAGGTTCTACTAAAATATATGCGTCAATACCCTTGAATCTTGATGTAAAAATGTTTAACTATAACAAACCTAGGCCTACCCTAACTTTCTATCATTTTATGATTTTGAAATAGGGATCATTTGTCTCTTAGTACATTTCATATGTACTGGATTTCTTAAAATAAAATACTGAAAATATACGTGAATTTCAAAACTATAGTCTGGTAGACACCCTGTACACACAATTAGGATTGAACTACTATTGCGAGAGAAGCGCCTTAGACCATATCTAGTGAATTTCAACTGTGTTGGAAATCTAGATAATCTGGGCCTACCATATTCTGTCGCAATATCAAACTATGTGCCGTGCCGTTTCGATAGTCCATCTTGAGGACTATCACTGTAGTATGATCCAAGCACAACAAGCTAACGTGCAAAGGATCAGTTGTAAGGGTTCAACCACTGACAAGCGCGCAAGCGACTGCCTGGCCAAACTGGTGATTGAGCGCGTGATTAGCAGATAGCTCTCGATAGTTGTTGACGAGGAGGCAAAGGTTTGAATCTTGGCTCAGTGAACTGAGGGTGGTCTTTGACGAGTGATTTACTGTTGTGGTTTCCCCATCCTCTCTCCATGCCACTGGTGATTCTTATTTGTAGAGGCCTACTTTGTTTATAATATGGAAGTATTTTAACATATCAGATATATATAGTCTATGATCTTACCAATTAAATTAGGCCGTTGGTAGCAAGTGTGCTTAACCTTTCGATGTTTACAAAAAAAAAAGTCAAAATGAGAAGTTTTCCAGCACTCAATGAACCAACACACAATAATATTGCCTAGCGCCTGTAAACTAGACTGTACCGGCTAGAGCGCGCGCTCCAGTCTGGCCACCTCTCATTACAATCAATGTGTTCAACGATGATAATAATAATAATTAGTAATAAAAATTATAATAATACTTTTTTTTATATTCAAGCCTAAAAATGTTTGATTCAATGAGGCTTTATTTGTAGGTAATAAATGTTTACTATGTCATTATTAATTATTTTATTATTTTGCAGGGTGTCCAGCCAAACTATATCTTAAAATTCCTTGACTTTCCCAGTCACTATATTATAAACATTATTGTATTAAGATCTCAACTTTATGTAATATTTTAGACACACACACATACACTCTATGAAGGGGTTAAAGGATGTCAGCCTAAAGCAATGGGTCGTGCGTTCCAAGTTAGATCATAATGAGACATTAAAAGATCATCTTACACGGGCTGATGAACTAATGACTCAACTTTGGGTAAAGACACGAGAGAGGGGTGGAAAAATTAGATGAAAATCCCATGTTGACTTTGAGAATTGAGATTAGTATATTCAAGATGGACTACTGTACTAAAATAAATTCCCAGTGAAAAAAAAAAATTTTTTGACAGTTATTTTATTGTAAATGAAAGTAGTGTAGGCCTATTATTTTAGTAACTATGTGATAATTCAAGAAAGTTGATCAAATTCCCTGACTTTTCCATGAATTTTCTCTAAGCAAATTCCCTGACTTTTCCCTGTTTTCCAGATCGCTGGACCTGTTTTGATTATTGATTTAATACTCTGTAAAATTAATAATTACTTGTTAAACTTTTTTTATTACTATGAATATTTTTTAGTCTTTTGGTATGTTATGAAGCTATATACATATTTTTTTATATGGGGATGGATGCTTGTAAAAATGATTTTTTTAAAAAATGTTCAAGAATCTGAATTGAGAATCAAAAAATTGAGGTTGAACTTAAGTATCGCAGTCGAGAAAAACAAGTATTGTGACATCTCTAATAAAGCGAAGAGGTTTTCTTTATAGATATATATTATATATCCGCATCTAATGTCCTTTTTCTGTGTTCTTACCTGTGTGTCCTATCATTCTTTACAATTTTACATTTTCTCCCTTTTTTTTGTTTCCTCTTTTAGGAAGTTGCGTTTCCCACTCCTCCCTGATGAGTTCCGATAGAATGAAACTTAGGTCGGGGGATTGGGCAGTGACAATCGATTTTCTTGAAGGAGCAGCCATTATCTTTTTGTCCAGTGGCAGCAGTGTAAAGTGTGAACTGTGTTGTTCTTTTCATTGTAACAGCCATATTGTGTTCATCCCTTTTGTGTGTAGCATCGAAATATTTAAGTGAGTGTAAATATGTTAGTGTTTTTACTTTTATTTGTGCTCTACCATTTTCCTTACTATTCTATCATTATATTTATTAGCAATTGTTTTTGCTCAATGCACTTTATTTCATACATTCAATAATCACAACATTGTATCCTCTACCAATAGTCAAACACAAGTCTGGACAGGTGACCATGATCTCCCGCTGAAGAAGGGGATTAATGTGCCCTCACAATTACACAATTATGTGTTTTTATTGTGAAACTCAAGGCCTACAGTTTTCTGCTAAGCGTTTAGGTTTTCCCTTTTATCGAACTTTCAATGTTTTCTTTAATGTTAAAAGTTTGATATCTAAGAACAATATTTATAACCAACGAAGAATATTATTGGGCAAAAGTGTGATCTATTTTCAAGACTTAGAGGTATTATATTAGAAATAACAAATTGTTTGTTTTGGTTTGTATATTTGTTTCCTCAAATTTTTAGATCCATTTTTAACTTTCAAGACGATATATTTTCAAGTCTTGCGCATCCTTATTAAATACTCCATCTATTAAAATTATTTTATTTCAAAGGATACGATTTCAAATCTCACTACAGTAACTTTATTCTATAGTAAGTCTTAAATAATGGGGATTGGTCAAATTAGGGGAGTTTCGAAATTACTAAAATTATCAGAGAAACCTTCTGTGAAATTTGTTGAGGAGATAGACCACCCTAGGTAACTCAAAATGTCCTCAACTAATATAAAGAAATAGCTTGGTGTTGGGACATACTTACCTCCACACTCTTCGATCATGTTCGCCAATGTTTCCACCTCCGGCCCCGCCAACTTCAGCATATTGTTGATTCCGTCCAGAACTACTTGGATAACCTGCGAGTCTTTGCAGTTGAGAAGATTACAGAATGGAGGAATGACTCCTTCCTGGATAAGCCTCGCCACTTGCTCTCTGTTGCCAGAGATGGTGAGGTTGCTGATGGCCCATGCTGCTTCCTTCTGTGTTTGGAACTCGCCCTACGACAGTAGTTTACATTCGTCAAGGTCACTGACAACACGTCATATTTCCCATGAGCCTGGTTGCACAAATGTTTTATTTTAGGTCATAGGTCATTTTCTTGGTTCACATCTTTTTGGAGTCATTTTAAGAGATATATGTTGAACATATGTATATTTTTAAATACTGTTGATAAGGAATATTTCTATACACCTTTCTTGTACCTTCCATATATAACAAAATACCTCAAAAAGTGAAGAGGTTTTCCTTAAAAAGAGAGAAGATTTTTATAAACGCAAGAATACTCAAACATGAATGTTTCCAGCCCACAGTTGTCTGAATGAAAAGATAATGTAGGCTATGAACATTGTATCACAGTTGTCTGAATGAAAAGATAATGTAGGCTATGAACTTTTGTATCACAGTTGTCTGAATGAGAAGATAATGTAGGCCATGAACTTTGTATCACAGTTGTCTGAATGAGAAGATAATGTAAGCCATGGACTTTGTATCACAGTTGTCTGAATGAGAAGATAATGTAGGCCATGAACTTTGTATCACGGTTGTCTGAATGAGATGATAATGCAGGCCATGAACTTTGTATCACAGTTGTCTGAATGAGAAGATAATGTAGGTCATGAAATTTGTATCACAGTTGTTTGAATGAGAAGATAATGTAGGCCATGAACTTTACATCACAGTTGTCTGAATGAGAAGATAATGTAGGCTATGAACTTTGTATCACAGTTGTCTGAATGAAAAGATAATCCAGGCCATGAACTTTACATCACAGTTGTCTGAATGAGAAGATAATGTAGGCTATGAACTGTATATCATCTTTGCTTGTAAAATACACATTCCTGGTGAGACTGCAACTAGACTGGAGAGAATTGCGTTGGGAGGGGGGAGCTATTACTACTCGTCCAGATATTTGTAAATAAATATTTTTCCAGCAGAATGCAACAGTTTAGTTGTTCAAGGTTTTTAATTGCATTATTATTATTTAGTCTGATTTATGCATGTGCATTCAAAGTCCCAGCCCCATTTGCTACCTTGCTCAAGTTCCTAATGATCTTCGGGAGCAGCTCTGTGTCAATGACGGCCTGGACCTGCTGCTGGTTCCCTGCCGTGATGTTGGACAAGAACCACACAGCTTCCTGTAACACACCACTCACTACTGTTATCAACATTCTTCTACACTCTACTTGTCTTTACCGTCTTAGATTCTTTCTTATCTACCTTGCAAATCTTCTCCTTCTGATGTGTGAGTAGCGCAGGAAAGTGCGACAACGCATCGCAGTTGAGAACGACTTGTGTCTGCTCATCCGTGCCTGTCACAATGTTGCCAACAGCTCGCAGGGCTGCTGTTTGAACCTGATGACACAAACAAGGATTAGTCTCGGTTCGTTATCTACAACTACAAGTCAACGTGCATTAACGACAGCGACTTACCTTCACTTCTTTGTGCGAAAGAAGTGGTATAAGTTTGGGCACTACTCCGCTGTCTATCACCATCTGGATCTGTTCGTTACCCCCGTCTGTCAAATAGCTGAGCGCCCACACCGTGTCTACCAGGATCTAAAACAAAACAAATCAAGGTTATAGGAAATATAGGGATAAAGCCACTAGTCGCTTTTAACAAGGAGAAACACCCTAGTTATTTGTTTGCATAAACATTTTCACAAAAATGAAAGTTATAAATCAAAAAGTTAATATGAAATAGGAAGAAAATTTTGATTAAATAGGCTGGGAGTGTAGGAAGATTGTATTAAAGCCTGTGTGCTTATGCAAAGCTTCGACATTTTTAATATTAATATTTACGTTATCTAAACAAGGGGAAAAATGGCGCCAAACAACTGTATCAAGTTGAACAAGGGCAAGGCCTACACACTTATCAAAAAACTGCAGGTCTTGCCCTTCTAACCTCCTTTGAATGTTTCATTTCATTTAGGTTATTTTGAATAGAGCACTAGACCAATTCATGGTTAAAATTATCAGGGATAAGTTCAGGTCAAGATAGTAGGGATTGTCCATTACCATCTTCTGCCCTAGTAGCACTAAGGTGAGTGTCGGCCGGCTATACAGAATAATATTTTTAGGACTGGTAATGATTCATTACTTCTAAAGCTCTTGTTCTGTTGCTAGGAGGGAGAACGGGGGGTTCCTAGGGACTGAGTAAAGCGTTACTTCTTTTATCAATAAGGGCATGACCCACTTCGGTAGCTCCATGGTCTCACAATAGACTAGATTGCAGATGAGTGGGAGAGCAAGGTTCAATCCCAGTTGGGTGTAGTGAGTGTGGTTATTTCCACTCTCCCTCCATGCAAACACAGGTAACCTCGTCCCTAGCACCTTAGAGTAATTAATACATAGACATATAGCCCGAAGGGGTTGTAGAACATAATGCTAAAAAAATACAAGAGGATATAAAAGGGGGGGTGGGGTATGGAGGTGTTAAGAAAAGACAGGTCAGTGAGAGAGAAACTGTATTGCAGAGATTGTGAAGTTATAACTGAGGAGGATTCAAGGGAAGCTAACACTGGGGAGGATTCAAGGGAAGATAACTCTGGGGAGGATTCAAGGGAAGATAACACTGGGGAAGATTCAAGGGAAGATAACACTGGGGAAGATTCAAGGGAAGCTACCACTGGGTAGGATTCAAGGGAAGATAACACTGGGGAGGATTCAAGGGAAGCTAACACTGGGGAAGATTCAAGGGAAGATAACACTGGGAAAGATTCAAGGGAAGATAACACTGGGAAAGATTCAAGGGAAGATAACACTGGGGAAGATTCAAGGGAAATTAAAAGCAAAGTTGGAGGGGGCGGGGGGTATTTTACTGCATGTGGTGTGACAAACAATGTGCTCTGTCTACCAATAGTTATTTGTTAGGTTCAGCAAGAGAGAGAGTTTGAAAGATTTAGAGAAGGTTTATTAACATCAGCCTGACCAGTGTTAGCAACCAAATAGAGATTACAGGGTTGTTACAAAGAACCTTTGAGGGACTTCAAACATAGGGAATATTTAAAGTGTAACAAGCCTTGGGAACGTTTAAGGGGTTTTGGTCCTAAAGAGTATATAAGGTATTTAAAACCTAGATAGCCTTTAAAAGGTGTTAAAATAGAAGGGTAAATAAAAAAACAATAACTCTCTTTTAATAGGTAGTTAAATGTAAAATACTATTTTTTAAAAGAGATTACCTAATAACAAGAACATAGTAAAATTAATCATTTGATATATATTATTCAATATTTGTTCAAAATTTTACTGTTTTAATAAAAGATTCTATACACACACTCCTATCTATATTATGTTTTTATGATATATTACTTGTATTAAATTTAATAATGTCAAAGGAATTGATCTAAAGCCGATGTAAAAATGACATTCCCAAATGCGACTTGTTTCAACAAGTGACTCACGTTAATGTCTTGATGGTGGATGAGGAGATTGAGAGCCGGCAGGATCTCGCGGATGGTTTGAACCGGTGGCGGGGGATCTTTGTTCCTACACAGGTTCACAATAACCCAGGTCACGTTCCTCAGGAAGCTGATGGGAATCTCAGGTTTGATGAAGGTCAGGAGAGGGTGTACCACTCCTAGATTGATGACATAGTCTCTCAACTGGGGGCCATCACCGATGATGTTACCTGTAACAGAGTAACAAGGTCAAGAGAGGGTCGACTGTCACCGATGATGTTACCTGTAACAGAGTAACAAGGTCGAGAGAGGGTCGACTGTCACCGATGATGTTACCTGTAACAGAATAACAAGGTCAAGAGAGGGTCGAATGTCACCGATGATGTTACCTGTAACAGAGTAACAAGGTCAAGAGAGGGTTGACTGTCATTGATGATGTTACCTGTTACAGAGTAACAAGGTCAAGAGAGGGTTGACTGTCATTGATGATGTTACCTGTTACAGAGTAACAAGGTCAAGAGAGGGTCGACTGTCACCGATGATGTTACCTGTAACAGAGTAACAAGGTCAGGAGAGGGTCGATTGTTACCGATAGCTACCGTTTGATGAACAATGTTTGTCACCCGTTCATTTTAAAGTTTTGGGAACTCTCCTTTATGATATGAAAGACATGTTCAGTATTATTTGCAATAAATTGTAAGTTTTTTAATAATAACTATTTAGTCAGATACAACCCAAAAATTCAAATTCTTTTTCTCATCAGGTTATTAATGATGGCAAGCAGAGTTGGTCATGAGTTCAGAATATGAGTGTGTAAAAATATACAGATTTCAGTTTCAAAATAAAAACTTATAGTATTATAACGATATTTTATATGTTTTTACTATAAAGGACAAGAATTTGTAATTTTGGTTGACAACTCTATTTAAATTTACATTCATAATGTCAAAAGCTCCCATGAAGTCACCTAGTAAAATTTGTTATTACTAGGGCTCGGATTTATATTTGCTTAAAGTCAAATAAATATGTAATTTATACGTGCTTAAATTTGCCAAAGTATTTGATTAAAATGTGCTTATTTTTTATTTTTTTTGTAAGGTAATATAACTAAATAAAAAACAACATAGATCATGCAAAAATAGAATTTAATTTATATAATTCATATAAACATAACTTCCTTAATGATTATTGGCATAGTTTGACATTAAATTCTGCCATTATAATGGACAACAACGCAAGTCTTAAGTGTTTCAAATTTTAAAGAAATTGTCTTATCCGCCAAAACATTTTTAAAGTGAGGAAAACTATGATCCACATCACATGAGGTTATAGGAGCATATTTAAAATCAGTAATATCTGAGAGTGAAAATTCTTCCACGTTGGGCTCTAACTGTTCGTTGCTACTCAGAATTTCACTGAACTGTTTTAATGCCAAGAATTTTACTAGGGACCAAGCTCAACTTATTTAATGCATCCTTTGCACATTCACCAGGAGAGTCAAAAGGTGTTCAATGTTTTGAATATTGGTCACTAAGGCAACTTTTTTTGTCCCAAGTCTTAATTGTTTCGCTCAGGCAAGAAAAGGTGGATTTAATGTAAATTATATATTATTTTTGAACACTTCCTTGTAACATTGCTTTATTTGACTCACAAATGGAATCAACGTCTTCTTCGTCGAGCATTGTGATAATGTCTTGAATTTTTCTGAAATTGTCAGCATAATATGTTGCAGCATCTATCCAAGTTCCCCACCTGGTTAAAATAATCTGTGGTAAACCGGGCGCTTCTTGTTTAAACAACGCCACTCGGTTTGGTGCCTTCAAAAAAACCTTCACATTTAAAATTACTCGATTCACTTCAGGATATGATGATGGTAAAGTTTCTGCAACACGATGGACACCATGAGTCAAACATGTTAAATGAAACATCTTTGTGCACAGTATTTTTAATCTTTCCCACCTTTATCGTGTAGCATGTGCTGCATCAGAGATAAATTAGATAAACAAAGTCACATTGTATTCCATCGGGCCAAAGTAGCATCGATGAATCGTTGAATGTTTTCGCAATTGTTGAGTTGTAGATTTTTTCAGACGCTCAGTAGTGAGCAGAAATTAAGATAATGGCTCCAAGCCACCCCCTCCCCCTGACCACTAAGCAACAAACCACCAGTTTAAGTAACTAATAAGCAGGAAGGCTATGCCAGCTTAAATTATTGTGGTTCCTTCGAGTAAACAAAATTCAACCTATCTTCTAAGAATAAGAACATCACAAAGAGTAGACACAATCTTTTCTTAGAATAAGCTGTCATCAAATTATTACTTATTACTTGTCATTAGGAACACACTTACTAAAGTAAGTCACCAATCTTTATCTTGAGCTAGTTCTATCCAGTCAATACCCTGAACACGATTCTGGAGCTCCCCATTCACATTGCATGTCTACGAGACTTGATTATCCTAACAATGTCTTGTGATGAGTGCCGGATAACCTCCACTCTCCAAGTTCCTCATCCCTTTTAGGACCATATACTCTATCTTCATAAGCACAACCGGTGAAAACATCCCACATTGTTGTTGTGTATTTAGAGGTAAGAGCCCCACAGAGATTATCAAATAATTAAGTTAAATTATGAGTGATAAACAGCACTTACCTTGGGGATACTGGAGTAAATCCTAAGGTCCGGTCTTATCACTACCGGATAAGTATTGCTATTGGGAGGTTAAAGTTGGCGACCAGATAAAGGTTATCAGCCACTTTAATATTGTATGCGTATTATGAGCTAAATTTATGTCGGATAGCTATCTGAAGGATAAATAAATGTGTATGCAGAAAATGCAAGGTTGGTATTGTTTTTACTGGTGCACCCATGTGTATAGACCCTGCTGCTACTGGCTACTCTATCTGGCTAGTAGCAACAACGTTCAACATTTGTTAAATAATGGCGGCTAAACGAGTGTGAGTAAACAGATGGCGCCATGAGGACGCAGAAGCTAAGATGTCTTGCATGTACTAATTTCAGTGTCTGCCAAAATGTGGGCAATAGTTGGGTAAAACGTTAACAAAATTTCATTTATTGTACTCACATTTTGATCATTTGTTCTTATATAAATATAACTCTACAAATAACTTGTCAGTTTATGTAAAAGTGTGAATTAAATGTTCTAACTTTATATAGTTAGAACCCGGGCCTGTGCCTACTAAATACGTGAACCAAGATTTTAACCTAAAAACAGATTCTGATAAGTGTAACCTCGTGAAAAACAATGTTTTGGTGCCGACTGACAGCTTTGAAAAGTCACCAGACCAAATTATGTATCCCTACTCCGAACCATATGATCTGCAAAAACATGTGTTTAGCTGCTGTCATTTCCGGCAGTCAAAATTTAGTATATACCTAAATGTTGACTGTCAGAAGTGAGCTGTGAGCTGTCAGTCGGCACCAAAGAAGCCATGGGGCTACTGTAGTTAAGATATGTGTTCTCACCGAGCGCCCAGACAGCCTGCTCACAGACATTCTGGTGAGTGGATAGTAGGAGAGACAAGAAGAGGGGTACAGCTCCCGCTGCAACCACAGCTTGAGTCTGCATGGACGTCCCGCTGGCGATGTTGGTGAGTGCCCAGGCTGCTTCGAACTGCAGGGAGGGACTGAAACAAGGTTAGACAGGTCCTCATGGGGCTCTAGACAGGAACTTATTGACCATGACAACGTAACTGCGCAGTCTACTCACTTGTCATGGCACTCGAGACATCTCACAAGGATAGGGAGAATTCCACTTTCTATGAGCGCGTCTATTGGCGGGTTCCGATCTGAAGACAAGAGTTTACGAGCCGATTGAACGGCGTTGAGCTGCACTGGAGGATTGTCACTGGCTGCATTTGCCACCAGCTGCTCCAAATTTGTGGTTGCTAAACTTCGTTCAATGTCATCTTCATCTGAAAACATAAAATTACACATTTGATTTTCCATTCTATTATTACATAAATTAAATTAAGACAAACGTAAATGTTAACTCGAATATTGAGATACACGACGTTAAGATGGCAACTTTTCGAGGCAGAATATTACCTTGATCCTAAATTTGTTTTAAATGATAGCAATTAGTAAACATCAACATTTTAATATATTAGGCCATCTTTTCAAGTTTTAAATATTTGGGGCCCTCTGTAAATTTGTTTAAAAAAATATATTTAAGGGGATGATTTTGAATTTTCTATGGTGGAGTGTGGAGGGGTAAGGTGGAGTGCGAAGGGGTATGGTGGAGTGCGAAGGGGTATGGTGGAATGGTAAAGTGGAGTATGGTGGTAGTTAAGAAATGTCCTTCACCTCTGACAAGACATCTTGTGAATGTGGGGAATGCCAGGCCTCCACCGTGGTTCAGATCCCACGTTAAACTGTAGCTCCTTCATTTCATCTCACAATCACCCTACCATTACACATTAGCGTAAGTCCGTATAACCCGAATGGGTAGTAAGACGCAGTGCTAATAATAATAATAATTAAGAAATGTGGGGAGTTAGTTAATATTACTATTATTATTAGCACCATGTCTTACTACCCGTTCGGGTTGTACGCACTTACGCTAATGTGTAATGGTAGGGTGATTGTGAAATGAAATAAAGGACCTACAGTTTAACGTGGAATCCGAACCATGGTGGAGGCCTGGCATTCCCCACATTCACAAGATGTCTTGTCAGAGGGGAAGGAAGGGTTTGGTAATCAGATAAATCTGTGCCGGGACCGAGGATTGAACCCCGGACCCCAGCACAGAAGTCCGACACCTTACCCCTAGACCACCAGGTCACCATCGGGAGTTATTTTTATAACTGTGGATGAATGTTATGTTTTGAATTAGATTTATATTTTTAGATGTCTAATGAAGAATATGTTCACCTGTGGAGTCAGTGACCGGTACATTCCTCCTCTTCTGGAGTGTCTCTTCACGCTTATTTTTGCGCAGCTCCACCGTTACCTCGTTTCTCCGCCGTCTCATCTCCTGAAACATAAATATCAAGTCACATGAGAGCTCATTGTTTTAATTAATATAAGTGAACAAGTTAGTTAGGCTGAGATTTTAGGTAGTATTTTTATATGAATAACTAATCCCTTCTCGTGGCAGGGATTTACACCATCAGACTTTGAATTAATATTGAGTTGGTCTCATTCCTTTGTCGAGAGTAAATGTTGCACCAGCTCTCTGCTGAGTATTGATTTATCTTTCATCCAAATCGTGCGGTTGAATAAACTATCCAAGCATAATTAAATTATTTTCAATTGGATTTTTTTTTCCATGGAAAGGAGTTAAAAAATGGTCTATGTTTAGAGATGATAGATGAGGGAGGGGAGATGAAACAAATGATAATTGCTCGACTTGCCAAGACTTCTGACGGGCAAGGAAGGTGACAATGCCCTGAATTGTAAAAGAATACGCCCTTCACAGCATGTGATGTACAAGAATGAAAGTTGTACAACATACTAACTAGTTTTAACAGAAAAACTCAGTTTTCAACAGGATAGAACATTTTAAAAACTTTGTTGGTTTGCTATCATTTGAATTACTGTATTATTGACAATATAAATTCATTCTAAGTAGCTAGTGACTTATTATTTGGCATCCCCTAGTGGAGTTAACTAACGAACGTAAATAGGGGGGAGGGGGGGGGGNGGGAATAAAGTGTAGTAATTTTACTCCCTCCAAATCATCTGTCTCTTCCAGGCGGCTTAGCTTGAAGAAATGAGTTAGTATTTGATAGAATATCATTTTTCCTCAATCTGACTAGTGTGAAATCCTGTAACATGTCTAAAACCGAATAGTTCTGTCACTTCACACCTCTAATATGAGGAGTAATAACACATGTTTGAATCAGCGAGTTTTATTTCGCAGCTCGTTTTTTCGGCCACACAAAGACCTAATATTGGAGGATTACAATTAAATGCCACAAATTAACAAATATTACTTTTTTCTTTCTTTCTAGATTTTGCAAACTTCTCGTGCTTTCTCCCTAAGTTGGCAGCCCAGAATTTCTTAATAGCAAACACCTAACGAGATCAACAAAATTTCTGTTATTAATATCTGTGTTATTTTGAATAATAAATTTGTTATTAATACCAGTCTTATTTTGAATAATAACTTTTATTATTTTTTTAAATCATACTGGTTGAACCCAGTTTAATATGAACTATATACTGTGGATATTAACTACAACCTAGATCTATTTACTGCTATGTGGAGTATTGTATGCAGAGTAACTATCACAAGTGAATATAAATACTGTATGTAGTTTACATCACAGATTGCATAATACACAGAATTGGCAAATAAAGTTAAATGTGAATAGTAGGGTTCTCTACTTAATAAGTATTTGCAAGCGCACACACGACTGCTGGGACCACCCCTGCTGATGGCTCGGAAAGGGTGTGAAGTACCATAGTTAATACTACGTCTGGGCTATTTTAGGAACTTTCGCTAGAGTGGGAAGATAGGACTAATCACACTTCACATTGACAATGGCATTCCCGACATTCCTACAGTCAAGTGGACTGCCGCTTTCAATTCATGTCCACCCTAGAGATTGTCGTGCATAAATATGTGTCCATAGCGTCAGTGTCCGTTATTGGGAGGTTTTTCCACCTTGAGATCCAGATATTTTGCTGGGGGAATAAAAACTTTCCGCTATAAATATATATATTATAAATAGGTAAGGCCTATAGACATAATCCTGAACAGCTCCCGGCCCCTGACGGGGTCTGTTTGGAACATAAGACTGTCCACCTCTCTTCCTCCATATTGCCCGGTCCTCTCGGCCTTCTACCCCCCC
>CABFVZ010001906.1:0-14273 GCA_902151445.1 Timema monikensis | reverse complement strand
CCCCCCCGACATCCTTTCCCTCTCCACCCCTCACAGGTTCATATCGTCTTAGTCGAGCCTTCTCTATCTCTACAGGTATATTAATTAATATTAAGTCTGAAATTATTTTTAAGCATAATAAGGATGTAAGGATGAAAATACAGTTTATATAAAATGTCAACACTCCAATAATATTTTAACACATTGAAAACAAAACGAGTACCTATGGTTTTAGTTGCTGAATTTTGAAAAACATTTGGATAATTTTAATGTTTAATGTAAGAACTATTTTAAAATGTGTGTGTATGTGTGTGCACGCATTCATTCCACTGCAATAATTTTCTTCACATGTTAACTATCTGTCATGAGAATAGCGGCATTAGATAATTTTTTACATCCATTTGTTTCCAGCCTGTGGTCAATTTTTTTATTCACATCATATATTCTCCACTACCGGCTGGCTTGGTCTGTCGTATCTTCATATGCCTTGTAATCTAAATTAAGACTAGGACAGGCACAACATCCAGTCCCCCTGGCCGTCAATTTATCAATGTGAAAGCGTCAACCCATATTTCACCAATAATACATCTTATGGCCATGCCGGGAATTGAACCCGGGACCCTTAGCTCAGTAGGCAGACACGCTAACAACCGAGTTAAGGTGTCAGACCAGCATTATATGATATTTCTTTTAAATTAAGAGTAAAAGTCATCAATAAATTCAAGGACATACTTGACAGATGTTCAACAACTGATGATATTACCGTGAGAAGAAAATGAAACTCTGTTTCTATTGGAAACATATATTAGTTCATTTGACCACAATGTTTTGGTACAAAAACATCAAAAACAGCAAACTTTGATCACGTCCCCTTCAACCCCAACTTAAGGGTGTTTGTTTTATTTATTCTGAAGAAAAGAATTTTAAAAATATAAATAGGGGCAGATTTTATATAGTTTTACTATTTTTTATAACTTTATTTAGAGTAATAGGCATTATGCATTATTATTGAGAAACGACAAACTAATTTTAACATTATTGGTATTATATATTTGAAGTGATAAATTATAGCTAAATTAAGCTTTAAAATATCTTCTTTACCTTTACACCATAGCATGGGTGGTCTATTTGTCCATCCCAACTTAACCAAACCTTTTATTTGTTAAAAGTGTGGAAAGTCATATTTGTGAATATGACATTTTGACATTTTAACTAATGTGCATTAATTTTAGGGTTTCCATATTTTGCGCCTATTCCATTCCTGTTATTCCTCTATATATATATATATATATATATAAATATAAAAAACCCACCTGTGGCGTAGTTGGCTAACGCGCTTGTCGTGTTGAGCCCGACTGCTGAGGACGGGGAGATCGAGGTTCGAATCTCGGTCGGGTGAACTCCTTCTCAATTCCTAATCCATTAGCGTAATTAGTACTTAAGCGTATAACCCGAACGGGTAGTAAGACGCGGTGCTAAATAATAATAATCTATATATATATATAATACCTGACCTAATTCATAAGGCTTCTTGTAGCATCCTTTATAGGCGTATAAGGTAGCATTTGTGATTAATGTAGTTATATCCTTAAATGTTCAAGACATTTTTATATGATAAAATAGTAAAATACTAATAATAGTTATATGGAAGAAGAAGTGAGTTTATGAATATACAGGCCTATTTAAGAAGGATTTGTCTTCTTCATGACATCACAGAAGGTTGAGGGAAAGAGGAACGTAGGAAGGGGGAGGATTCAAAAATTTGGATGATTTGAAAGAAGAAAATTCCAGAAGCTGAAGGAAGGATATGACAAGGCGCATTGGCGGTATAAGTTCACTGACAAAAGGAATGGCCCTGTCATGAGACAGAACACCTAATAATAAGATGGAGATAAGATAAGTTTTCCTGTGACATAGGTGAGGCTTTCTAATAACAGAAAATACACAATCTTTTAATTGGTATGCTTGTATTTTTGCAATGTAGATTAATGATAGTAACATCATTTTTATTATTATCTAACAAAGAAAACAGGTTTCTGACATTCAAAGAGTAACCTACCTACTATCCCTTTTATTTTCAAGCAATATGGCAACCTAATGGAATCACTGGTGATAGCCTATATATTTATAATATGTTAATTTTAAGTATGATCATTCATAATTAATTAAAATATGAATTTTTAAATATTTGTTAGGGGTATAAATAAAATTCTATCAATTAAGATGACGGAGAAAGTCAGCTACAAACAGTGAAAATGAAACCAATCTTCAAGTTAGTTTCACATTTCTCTAACATGTGACACTACCGAACACAATGTTGTGAATGACAATTTCCAGCTTCCAAGACATTGGCTTACATATCTCACAAAGTCAGACCAAAAGCAAAATGTATTTTTTAATTAAGTTATCAATATAAATTAATACAAAATCCAATATTTAATGGTAATATATGATTTTAAAAGGAAACAATTCTGTTTATATCATTAAAATAGGCCTTGGGTGTGAAGAATTTTCACGGACCTACATAATGTATAATTTCAACATGGAAAAACAAAAACTGTAACAATTAATTAAATGCATACCTTTGTGTTCTAGACCTTTATTTTATTAAAAAAAAACATAATAACTTACATCTTGATCTTTTCCTTTATTCTTAAATACTTGCATTCGACTCTTGTTCTGTAAATCAGACGCCATTTTTGAAAGAATTGATCAGGCAAAATCTGTCTGTTCAAAATGCCGGTGTCGCACTAAAGTATCAAATGACGTCAGAATAATATTATTCATGTCGTTTGACAAAATGGTGAAAAGAAAGAACTAACAATCGTTTAAAATAATTTATTAAAAGCTATTCTAAGCAATGTAAATGTTATTAAAAGAACTATTATATTAACAAATGGTTTTTTGGAAAGTATACCAATTATAATGACGTCACATAATTTTAAGATTCAACAAGATAGATAATAGGGGAAAAAATCAAGTCTACTGCAGAAACCACTCCTAATCTTAAATGTTGGTATTAACAAGGTGCAGACACAAATAATCCTTTTCTTTTATTAAAGTGCTAGCCAACAGTCAATACATAATGTGTGCTTTCTTGTGACCTCTAGTTTTAATTTTTTCTATATGTAATTCTTATAAACTTAATTCTCTTGGGCGTTGTATTGGTACATAATACTAAATCTAGATTAAAGAATTTTGATTTAGTTCTTAGTTTAGTTTTTGTTAATTTTCTACACTGACATTTTATAGAGATATCTATGCAGGTTAAAGTCATATTGGCGTTTGACCGTCGGTGAAGAACTGAAAAGAGCAGGAAATTCAGAAATTCATGGTACGAACTCAAATAATGTAGGGCAGAGAAGTTATTTTAATTACGAAACTTTGTGGTGACTCTGAAGAGCGCATACTGATTTAAAGGGATGTACATCTATACCAGAGATGATCTATACTGCACCCCTTGTTATATTATGATGTTTGAGGACAGATTTTAAAGAAATTGTGTTTTTAAAAACTAACATCAAAAGGGCATCACAAATGAGCGCCCATGAGATGTTAGTTTGTGTTAAAGTTAGTGATTAATACTTTAACTATTAGTGAAAACATTAGAATAATTGATGATGCTATATTTCGTGTACTCCTTGGCTTAAAACAAACCATGCATTTTTATTATTATTTTTGCAATATGACGGATAGTTTTGTTGTGGCTAATTTAATTATATATATATATATAAGGAAGTAATGATTCACACTGTCTATTGAATAAACTTGACAGGCTATTGGACTAGACATGTTTGTTTGTGCATGTTTCTAACTAAACGGAGTGTTTAATCTCATTGGTATGGGGAAGTTCGTACAAATTAATTAATTTGGTTTCTGCAGAATATGATTCAATTCTACTAGTCCAATGGGCGTAGGTCTGATGCTAAGAAAATTGGAAACCACTACGCGTTTTCTAATTGTAAAAAAAAACTAACTGGTCCATATGAAAGTGCAAGGCATTCATCCTTTTACTATGTGTGGCAAACGACATAAAAGTAGGTATATGAAAAGCTGGTGAAGCCTACACCATTGTTAGAAAATGACGGATCAGAAGAAATTGCCTGGCTTATGACGGCAGATAGTATTGCTCTCCTCATACTCACAACCAATATGGGTGAAGATACTCTTCAAAAGATTATGTGATTCTTAACATCCCGTGAAGCCTGGCTGGAATTGCTCCATTTGTATGACGGGGTATTAGAAGGTGGCGCTTATACTCTGTGGATGGAGTTTTTCAGCTATAAGTAGTTACATAGTAATAATGTTGCCCGTCATATATCCAATTCAAGGCCTTAGTTAAGGTGGTGTCAACCCTCCCCCTCCCCGAAATTTATGGACAATATATATATAAATATATATAGCTTTATTTATGGTTCAAACTGTATCAAAATTAAGGTACAAGTACAAATTAGGGGACTGTGTTACCATAAAAAGCACTTCTGAGAGTTTCTAGATGTGTTTAGTATTTAGAATATTTTCTAGCATCCATCAATACGTGTATTTTAAACATAGCTCCAGCTGGTTATGTTTCTTATAAAGGATTGGCAGTGTCTTTCTTCCCTTTTCACTATAGCTTCACAACACAGTATTATTGTATATGAGGAAATTTATGTTTTAATCAGTATATTGTTTCACTCTTATTTTGGCATTAATCAACTCATCTATTTTTAAGCGTTCTTCATAATTTTTATAGTGTCCTGGTATTTTTGTTGGTGCAGCCAAAATAACTAAAATGGATGTAGCAACAGAATTTTGTAGACAAAATATTAAAGAGATATAAGAAAAAATAAACTGGGTTATTTAAAATCTCGTTAGGGTTTCATTTCCCAAAGATGAATTCTGTAAATTAAAAAATGTAGTCTAATGGGTGATGGACAAAGTAATCCCTCTATGGTAAGTGACATTGTCCACCCCCTTTATGATTTTTTCGAACACGATGATTTAAAAACAAACACTCAAACAAACAAAAAATCATCTCTGAACTGTCCCATATGTGTGACGATTTTTGGTCCTTCAAAATTAACTTACGAAGAACACAAATTTGGGACGCAAAGCTGAAAAGTGGGCAAAGTCGACTGCATTCTTGATATTTATTATGTGGTTATTATGATGACTAGAGTTTACTAGATGTGACTAGAGTTTATTGTAACGGCTTAAGTCTATTTGACGGACGTCATACGTTTCTAGAGAGTCACGTGCTTGAGCTTGGACCAACACGTTGACCTCTACAATGGATACCCCCTGGGAATGTGCGGGCCCCCTGTTAAGTGTCCACGTGATTTCAAAAACAATTAAAGCGTGGTTCACGGCTTTGATTGAAATGTTAGTTTTTAGTGTACCATTAATTTTTACTTTACTTTTCTTGTCAATATAAATATGTGAACGTTCGTGCGTGATGTGCTAGTCACTGGTGTGTTAATTTAGATCCCACCTTCCCATTCATCAAAAAATGTTCAGTGTTTGTGCGTCAATACCACGATATGACCACTCACCACGTGTCTACCACACAAGTGTCTGTAATATTTGAGAGTGCATGCTGAAGCCACCCAACTGACCACCCATTAGCTTACTAGTTGTGATCTCAGCCAGATGATAAATATACTAATGGATTCTATCCCCATGAGGTGACCACAGGGACTTCACAAGTTACTGCGTAATTTAAAGAAATAACCGAACAATAATTGAAGTGGCTCGTGATATGATGCATGCACATGAAGAGATTCCTTAGGTTTATGGGCAGATATGATTAAAACAGCCACATACTCAATCGTAAATGACCATCAATTATCGATGAGAAATCCCCATATGAGCTGTGATTTCAAAATAGCCAAGATTTAAAACACCTTCACATTAAAAGCTGTAAATGCTTTGTGCGTGTTCCTTGTCAAAGAAGAAAAAATTAATAAAAAAAAGGCACAAAAAGGCATTTTAATTTGACATAATAATGATTTCGGCTATCGTATATTGTAAAAAAATACGAATATGGTAATCCGTTGAAGGGATGTTGTCTTCCAAAAACAAATACTAGCTCTGAAGAAAACTTATGATTGAACAAAATTGAAGATTGCGAAAGCGAATCTGAGGAAGTGATTTATAAGGATTATTATTATTATTATTATTATTATTATTATTATTATTATTATTATTATTATTATTATTATTATTATTATTAGCACCGCTTCTTACCACCCGTTCGGCCTATACACACTTACACTAATGTGTAATGGTATGGTGATTGTGAGATGAAATGGTGGACCTACATTCTAACGTAGTATCCGAACCACGGTGGAGACCTGGCATTCCACACATTCACAAGTTGTGATTATTACACGTCTTGTCAGAGGTGAAGGAAGGATTTGACAATCAGATATATCTGTGCCAGAACCAAGGATTCAACCCCGGGCCCCAAGTACAAAGTACCTTACCCCTAGACCACCAGGTCACCAGATTTATAAAGAATAACTTGAATGTATCAAAGCATATTGAAGTTAAAGAAGACAGTGTGACAACTCTGACTTCAAAAATAAATCTTCGAGATCATTTCAGGCTTCAACTCCTGGAAAGATTAAACGAGTTTGTTATGATTGAAGTTATTCGAATAAATCTACATGCAACAAATCAAAGTTTATACTGATATAATATATAGAATATGTCAACTTATAGGAAAGTCTATACGGACTTAAGAAAACGCCTCGATGTTGGAATACACCCTTTGTAAATTTCCTTGTTTAACTTTGATTCAAGCAAAGTAGTGCTGATCCTTGGTTTTTGCTAGGAGCAAAGGGTCTCAAAAGTTATTTTGGCATTGTATGTGAATTATGGTTTGGTGGGTGCATCCAACCCAAGATAGATAGCCAAATACATTGAAGAACTTAAATTTAATTTAATATTACTCCAAAGCCTGCGTCATATGTCATAGGCTATAGAATTGGAGTGGAGGAAGGATGGCTCAGTCAAAATGTGTCAAACTACTTATACAAAGAAGATACTAGTACGTTTTGACATGAGTGAATGTAGACCCGCCTTGACTCCAATTATAAAAGAAGGAGAACATACAGTAAAAGAAGAGTTTCCATACAGACAGGCAATGGGAGCATGAATGTACCTGATGATAGGAGGTCGACCAGACATTACGCATACTGTTGAAGTTTTACCAGGAAGGCTGAAAAACTCAACTAAAGACTATTGGGTTCGAGCTACGTACATTTTCCTCTACCTTCAAGGCATTAAGGACTCTGTAATTATCTACAGGCCACGATTCAAGGAAGGAATTCTTGAACGATACAGTGATACTGAAAATGGGATTTACTTGACTACAGAACTATTAATCTCAGACGTAGTGTGTATTTATTCAGGCGGAGTAATTTCATGGCTTCTTTTGCTATAACCACAATAGAAGCAGAAGTTTTTGCAGCCACTGAAGCAGTTTGTGAGATGGTATGGCTATGTCTTATTCTGGATGACCTCGCACAATTGAAGAGGAAACCGGAACTTTAAGTCAATAATGAGGAAGTTATTAAATGGACGCATAATCTATAGTATTATCTTAGACTAAAGCATATTCGCAGCAAGCATTTCTTCTTGAGGGATTTTGTCGCAGAGGGCACTATAGATATAAAGTGATTAGCCTTTGAACATCAGATTGAGGTTATAATAACTCAACAACTTCATAAACCTAGGACTATACATTCTGTCAGGTAATGGGACTAGATTAGGACAAAATAAATTGTTTAATGAGGGAAGGTGTTGAAGTTTATGATTAATACTTCTACTATTAGTGAAAATATTAGAATAAATTCTTTTGCTAGATTTTGTGCACTCCTTGGTTTGATAAATAAAAACATGATTCATATATTTGTATTCTCCATGTCCGAACATGTGGATTTATTTTCGTTTTGGCAATATGTTGGACAGTTTTTTATAATGAGAGTAGTGTTCATTGATCTCCATAATAAAACTGGATGCAGTGGCGCAGGAACGGTGAGAAGGGGTACGGAGGCAGCTTTTACCCCCCAAAACTGAAGGAGATACAAAGTATCATTTTTACCCCTGACCCTAACAGGGATAGAAGCGCTAAAGTTGCCAGAGAGATTCAGAGTTCTTTGGCTTGCTACAAATAAATCTATATAGATAAGAAGAATGCTGTCCGTCAGCTGAGTCTTGACCATTTCATCAAAAATTTAAAAATCGTTAATCTAATGACCCAGGGCCTTCATGACAGCATTAGTTTACCATCCCGTACAAAATAAAGCTTTCTATATTTCACCATTATGACTATACAATGTAGTGATCAATTCCCACCAACAAATATTCCATAGACTTAACCCATTTCATCGTTGCTTCTCTCCATCCAGGTCACGTCAACTATGAAAAATCACCCGACTGATGGAAGTGTACACAAAAACGGTTTGAACAAAGTGTGTACCGTGTCATAATATTCTACCAGGGCACAGTCTCCCTAAGGTTTAGACAACGCACAAGCGTGTGAACTTGGGGAAGAAAATAATAAGTTCTCCTGACTCCCCCCACCGTGCATCTCCATCAAGCATTGCAGTTCGCATGCGTCTGTACAATATCACTTCATGGGTGGACGTTGATGACCACATTAAGGATTATATAATGTGTTCTCTACCCCTACCAGCTTTCACCAACTGAGAATGATTGTTTAAAAAGCCAGTGATTAGTATTGTGATGTATTGCGTATATCCTTTAATGTAAGTGTTTCTTCAGCAAAATGTGGTATAATACTTCACTCTTTTCAAACAATAACACATAAGAGACGTCATGTTTTCGCACAAGAATATTGAAAGAAACCGTTAAATCTCCCCCCTCCCCCTCTAAAATAAACAACCGATATACTTGAGTGGCACGCTTTGGTACTTTGCAAGGGGTGTGATTATGTCCATCCAGTATGGTATATAAATCACTGGTAGTGCTATATTTAAAAATGTATTACATTGAAGAAAGAGGAAGTAATTATCACTGTGTGATGGATTAACTTAACAGTTTGGATTCCCAAATCGTAAACATTAATGGCATGACGCTGGTGTCAGAGTGGGTTGTGGGACAAGATCCTTACTAAACTTAATGTGTTTGGGGGGGGGGGGTTATAATCTATTATTAGCTCAGTCTTAAAACTGATGGAGACACAGATCTTTCCCATCGGGACCTCCGAGTAAAGTTAGAGTAGACATATAATTATTTTTTACGTGAGAGGAAATATGCTTAGTAGAAGTTGAGAGACAACTAATACTGTCACAACCTAATTAAGATTTAACTCAATACAACATTTATACTAATACACTACCTCAATATATCCCGGACAATATATAATCTAATTAAAATAGGAGACCATAAATGATTATAACAATTAGGAATACTTTAACATAATAAACACAACAATTTTATAAGACACCATATAATTACATTATGACATAAATGAGAGATTACACCCTATTTTTTGTTTATGGTTTGGGCTGGTGACGCAACACTTGAATAATTAATATATTCGTTCATTAACTTAAGTTCTGCGTATAACCAAGAAGAGCATGTGAGTTTTTAGGTACCACGTAGTCTCTTAGGTACGGTATTAGGCTTCAGACAGCAATCACCTTGGGAAGATGCGGGGGGGAGGGGGGAAATAACCAGTCACAACAGTATGGTGGAGCCCCTAAGAAGTTCCGGTCCACCGAAGTCAGGCAGATGTCCATGATTATAGCACTGGCAAATAAATTGAAACAACACAGTACCTTGTAGGTATTTGATAATCTCTATGGAGTCCTTATGTTCACCACGTTGCGGAATAATCCATTAATACCCCCAGCATCCAGCTGATATCCCAAGTAGTGTGCTGGCTGACGGACAGTTGGGTGGTTTTAGCACCCCCTCCCCCTCAAATATCATGATTACTTGTGAGGTAGACATGTGTCGAAGGGTCCCCTCTTCGTATTGAAGCATGAACTTTCAACTTTCAACTTTCAATAACACAATAAAAATACTATTTGTAAAACAATCTAAGTAATCCATAATATTCACTTCACAAATTTACAATTCATCGTAAACTGAGATTATTTAATATCGGTTCCTTGCAGATCGGTACAAAACATGTAGTTGTCCAAACCACCGACCAACCAAAATTGATAGTAGAATAATTGAATTTTCGACATCGATGTTTGAAAAATATCGATAGCGTACGATCTTCATTCATCCATAATTGTTGTTGAATGTTGTTGGTATGCCTGTAAACTTTGCATTACTTGGAATATTTATATGCTTAACGTAATTGGCGTTCTTTTTGTATTAAATAGTTTAGTAATTTGTTTAATTATATATTTTTGATAAGTATGAGCAAGAAAAAAGATTCAAGTGTGCCAGCTGATCCTTCCTCGGAGGGTGAGGAAGAGTATTCGGTTGAAAAGATTTTGGACCGCCGTGTTAAAAATGGTAAGCTCATAACGAAAACATGTTTCTCGCCTTTATATTATAATCCACATTTAAGCTATATAACCTCATTCATATCCTTAAGAAAACTTAATTCTATACGAATACATCATATTCTCAATCATCATTTTAATCATATCCATAAATGGCCGTGTCTGAATAGTGCGTCTAAGGGCCCTTGAAAGCCATGTGCACTTTAAAGTTGCAATAGCGTCGGCTTAAAGGCCGGAAGTGATATTTTATGATGCCTGAGCATCGACAGCGTGTCAAGGGTAACTTGCTGTCACCCTTTGGCTCAAGGGTGTGTGAGGGGCATTACCACACTTCATAACTATTCGGACAGCTCTGCAATTGATCACGTGATTGCTAATGCAACTATCAAGTGAACGTCAAGGGTCGACGGCGTATGAAGTAGACTATTCGGATACAGATCTTGTGTTCAGCCAATGAAAAAACAAATATGGTTGCACTATTAAAATCAGTTAAAGTGAATATTTAAAAATAATCTAGGATAATAATGTTTTTCTTGGAAATCTATATAAATATTTAATCATTTGAAAATATTAATCTTATGACTGATTATGAATTGATAGTCCATGCTGTTGTGTGTTTTTTCTTTGCGTTGTTTATAGTTAATCTGGCTCGCTAAACACTAGTCTGGCTCGCTAAACACTAGTGTACTGTAAGTTGGATTTCAACAATGTACTTATTGAACTTGTCAGTCATTTATCCTCTTTTTTACAACAGAAAAGAATTGTTATATTGAAAACAGTTCTAACTACATATTTGTATTAGACTGTAACTGTAACAGTCTGGTATATTAATTATCTTTCGACCGCTTATGTTTTCTTAGTTCCTATTGGTTGAAATTATATGCTACGACATTTCATTGTAGACAGTCCATTTTGTAGTAAGGAACTACAACCAATACATACTACCACTACAACTCTCGACAGGCAGGTACAATACTATGTAGATACGCCATTAAAGCCAAGTGTACTTGAACGTTGTATTGACCTTGACTAAAAGGTTAAAGTCATTTTTGGTGGTGTCTCAATTATCTTCCAAGTGTGCTGCTGCACCTCTGGGAATGATGGGGACACAAATTATCGTAAAAACAGTATTTCACTCAAGATAGCAAACTATTAAAAATTTAATACTAGGCCTACCTAAAATTAATTTATTTTTACAACATTTAAACAACTCAATAAAACCGAACGTTACATTCTCGACCAACTCGTCATGATCCTTTACAATATGGTCTAGGTAATATTAATACTACTTACCTAAGTCAAATGGTTTATTTGGTAAATATTAATTGGATTTTAATCTATTAGCAAATGGGACAGTAACAAGGTTAGGTTGGGTTGGAAAGGAACTTTAATATACACATAACTTACATTATTTAGCCTTAAAATATATATTACGCTACTTTATTTTAATAGTTAACTTTGGGTGGATGAATTCTGGTTGGTTTTTCCACTTTACTCCGCATTAAGTTCAGTTCTAATCTAGGCTTGTGTGAGAGCAAAGTGTGTTACCATTGATACGAGGTGCCTCCACTCTTACCATTGATACGGGGTGCCTCCACTCTTACCATTGATACGGGGTGCCTCCACTCTTACCATTGATACGGGGTGCCTCCACTCTTACCATTGATACGGGGTGCCTCCACTCTTACCATTGATACGGGGTGCCTCCACTCTTACCATTGATACGGGGTGCCTCCACTCTTAGCACACTTGTTCATGTTTCAGATAAGGTAGAGTACTTCCTCAAGTGGAAAGGTTACTCGGACGAGGACAATACGTGGGAACCAGAGGACAACTTGGACTGCCCAGAGCTGATCTCGGCGTTCGAGGAGAACCGCAAGAAGAAAGACCCTAAAAAGGATGACTCGAAGAAGCGCAAGACAGGCGTCATGACTCAAGGGGCGGACGCAAAGCCCAGCAAGACGGCCAAGAAGGAGGAGAGCAAACCCAAGGGTTTTGAACGCGGCCTCCAACCGGAGCGCATCATCGGAGCGACGGACTCTAGTGGGGAACTCATGTTCTTGATGAAGTGGGCCAATACAGACGAAGCCGATCTGGTCCCGGCCAAGATCGCCAATGTCAAGTGCCCCCAGGTGGTGATAGAGTTCTACCAGGAGCGTCTAATCTGGCATAACGCCAGTACTGAGGAGGATACACACAGCTGTGCGGCTCAGGGCTAGTTTGGCGACTGACAAGACTTGTAATAACTTTATACGACTCACTTAGTATCTTTCTTTTAATAAGTTACATCTAGTTGATATTTCAACAGTTTACGTCTTGGAGTCACAGTTTAAGGTTATTAATAACTTTAGTGCACTTTGTTACTAAAAGTATTAACAAACCATTTTTGCAATGCCCACCATGAATTGAACCAAGATCCTATGTGAAAACACGGAGAGTGCCAGGCCCACTTCTTCATTTTGAAACAAACTCTAATAGAATTATCTATATGTATAGTGCTCGAAGCCAAATTTAAGTTTGGAATTTTTTCTTAGGGCCTGGTTGTTTTATGTTTGAAAAAATATTATAGTTTGACTGTTTAGCCCAGTATTACTTTAAGAACTAAAATCAATCAGAAACTCTTCTATTGCGCATTTGTTTGTAATACTTTTGTTTTATTCATATGTATTAAATTACTAACACAATTTAAAATTAAATTAATTCATATTGTTTCCATATTAGTATGTATTGTTTTATAACAGCTCAGAATTGCAAGGATCGACCATAAATTGAACATTTTGACTGACAACAATTTTATTGGCGAAACTTCATAATTTTGAAAGCCCACATTTTTTTCTAAGAAGTCTAATCTTTGCTCACCCTCATTGTATCTCTTCAGGCCTTATCAGTATTTTAACAACATTTGTTTATGAGAGCTACAAAAAGCAGGGTTGCCACATGCCTATATAATATTGTGAAAACACAGGGAAGTTCTCATAAAAACTTAAAACAAGTCAACACTGTAATATTTGTGAATTTTGCACGTTTTAGAGAGAGCCCAATTTTTATATTAAGAGAGTTATCTGACAGTGTTAGTTTATCTATTTTCATATGTTAAGAAATGTGATCTGTAGTTATAGGGCTTAACGTTTGATATCAATACAAATAAAGTAATAATAATAATAATAATGTAGGTAATTAAATTTTATCACCAAGGCCCGGATTTTGATGCTATGTCGTTTGTTTATTGCTGCATCACATACAATGCTCATAGGTACATAAACTTTATTCATGATGCCCTGGTTGTAGAAATTTGTATTTTATAGGTGAATTTTTGGTCATTTTTTTGTGATTTTAGAATGTTAGGTCATATTTTCATGGTATGCTTCCTTTTAAAATTATTTATAGGCATTTTTGAGTATTTTTAAGACACTCATGTTGAAAAAGTTATATTTTTTAAATACTTTTAATACACGAGAAAAAGCCAATGTTTTTGTAGTGCTTAATGCAAAAAAAAATTGGCCAAAATAAATAAAATATTGCTCCAGTAAAAACATAAAATTTAATTTTCTTCAAATAGTGACCTCAAACATTTTAAAAATATCTTTCAAAAGTGTGTCCTGGAATTTAATGACAACTTTTTCCGTTCATTTAAAAGGTTAGTTTGATATTTCCGCCATGCTTATGGCAGATATTCAACAACTGTTGATATCAGCATGTGAAGAAAACTAAGCTATATGTTTGTACTGAAGCAATATTTTATTTATTTTGGACAAAAAAAGGTTTTTCAATAAAAACTGCAAAAACACTGGTATTTTTTTCATCCCCTTCCATTCCACC
>CABFVZ010001905.1:137673-154215 GCA_902151445.1 Timema monikensis | reverse complement strand
ACTCGCATATCAAATCAGCCAAAACTTCCCAATGCTTGACAATGACTCTATTGGCAAGTGGGGAGGTTGGGGCAACAGGGGCAACCCACAGATAAAGCCTAAGCTCCAAAGTTTTACAGTAATTAGGTTAAGTAGGTTAAGTTATTTTTTGAAAATAATAGAGTAGCTCTTCAGAGGTATATATTTTCATCTGTGTTTTTAAAAATAATTGTCCTCTGGTGGGCAATAAACAAATCGCAACTCAACAAGGTACTAGCTTTTGGCTATGGCTTGCGTATCCCATTTAGTAGATCATCAGCACGTAACGTAAGGTACCAAGGATTAAATTTATATTTGGAATAAATAAGTAAGATATTATACAGAGAACTTTAAAAATCGCACAAAAATATATAAATGAATAAAATTAGCCCTTGTCAATTTTCACGCAGTCTAAATATAAAGGCAACCGCACATGGCAGAGGCAGACAATGTAATAGTACAGTCTGTGGCAGAACATCGCACACGAGCAACAGTCTGTCAGACATCCGAGACCGACAACTAGTGGCCGCACACGCAACCGACTACCGTCAGTTTGTCAGTGGTTGTGAGGGTATTTGGGTGCGTGTCATAAAAGATTCAGTGTTGGTGCAAATATATAATTAAATGTTCGGCGATATTGATAATAAATCTCAAAAAGACTATAGATCGAAATATTGTGTTTACCCTACATATGGTCAGCGATTATTAAAAGACGGGGGGTAGGGGCTAGGGATGTCAAGTCACAGGGAACATGTCAGGTCATACAAAACACGATGATGTTGCATTAAATCAATTAATTTATCACAATTAATCACCATTGAGCGACAAATTTGAAATTTTCAAATAAAGAAAGAAGACGCACGCGGGTGTATTAGGCTCTCTAAACTTACAATTTACACATACCGTGGGGCTGTGTACGCACTACGTACACTACTATAAAAATGTCGGTCATATTTATTTGTGGCTCATGGAACATCCTCATATTTTTCGTAGGGACATCTTTTAAATCTGTCGTGTGCGCAGCCACCATTTGGATATATAGTGGATATTTCGACCGATATAATTGTCTGCCACCGACTGCCTATCGTGTGCGGTCACCATAAAAAACATTTAGTTTGATTTGTCAGTAGATGTCAGGGTTCAAATATCAGCTGAATTTACTTAATAATGTTTTCCCTAAGTGATTTACCACTCTTCTTCCACACAAATTAGGGCAAATTTCCTCTAAAACCCTACCTTACTCATTCCTAATAACCAGCACATATTAATATATATGCTTATAGTGTTATAATAATACTTAGCATCACATAATACTACATGTTCGGGTTATACGTCTTAGCACTAATTACGCTAATGGGTTAGGAACTGGGTAAGTTCAATACAAAGGAAGTGAACCGGCATTTGCGTGGAGGGGGAGCGATAAAACTTTTAGGAAAAACCACCCCAGTCTACCCGAGCGAGATTCAAACCTCGATCTCCCCGTCCTCGGCAGTCTAGCTCAACACGAAACCAGCACACTCGCTTCCTACGCCACCGAGGGGGGTCTTGTAGTGTTAACGGTTAAAGAGGCGCAGTGAATAAATCTTTAAAAAAATATGTTATACATGTTACTTAAAAAAGAACTTCTAGTTTAGTGTATCTTCGATACCTAATAGTCTTGAGGCATTATGTTTCATAACTACTAACATCTACTGTTTAGATACTTTGGTTCAAATCCCGTTTAAATAGAAGTGTATTATTAAAGAAATACAAAGTAAAGTGAGGTAAGTATGATTAACGAAATACGAAATACCAGCTCATAGCAAACACTTGCTATGAGTGCCCGTAGATATATTAACACAAAGTCTTAGCGACATTTAAACGAGTCCCGGTAAAATATACCTGCCCATAATAGTATCCTAGACCAGATTCAGTGTTCACATGGTCTAAAGCGTCACTCTCCCAATATAATATACTGTTGAGTAGGGGTAGATCGGGGTTTGAATTCCGATCGGCTGCGCCAAGGGTGGTTTTAACATTATGGTTTTCCACGCTTCCTCCACGCAAATGCGAGTAAGCCCCTACACTTCATCGAAATACAACCTTTATCATCCTTACCCCATCATCGTAATTAGTACATCTGCGTATAACGCGAGCACGTACTAAGACGTGATTCTAAACCTACAAAAATAACAGTGGCCTAGTGTAAAGACATAATATTATAATCATACAAGGCCGCCATTAACATAAAGGTTGCCGTTCGAATTTCAGTAGGTGTACTAGAAGTGTCTTTTTATAAATGAATCATCACTGTGGATCTACACTTACTTTAAACAACCCTTCTTAATCCTAAGCTCTAAAATATTTATTAACTCATTAGTAGACTGTGTGTTTAAATATACTAACTAAAATTTTCGCTAAATTGATTTTCTTAGATATTTAAAGCAAATTGATAATTACAAATATTATATCATATAGCCACCAAATTTGAGATAATATGTTAAAAATGTATGTGTAAGTCAATAGAATATTCTGGATCTGTTGATTAAGTATAAATAAACCTTCGACCAAATATAGTGTGCTAAAAATTATCTATCTTATGTTGCACGACTTACGAACTAGCCTAACTCTAAAACAGACCGAAATCCGATTCCGCGGCTATCAATGCACCATTGTGAAGAAGCCCCCACTCCACCAATGATAATCTTATCTCAGGCAGGGTTGAACCTTGGATTTCTTTACTCAGAATACAGATGCTTTACCAAATAAGCTAAGGTGTTGGTCATCGCACTAGTGTCGATAATGCCGTAAGAAGAAGTTGGTCAAAACTTTTGTGGAACTCCAAATGAATTATCAACCAACAACTGGGAATAACTTCCCCTGTACTTTACTTAGGATTAGATGCCACAATATTTATGTGACCCGCGAAACTCATTACGAGCAAAACTTGGAGAAATAAGGGAGGTGGTAAGGGTTGATGTGTAGGGGGTAATGGTGCAACTTGGGTTAAGTGGTCATCAAGTTTGTTAATGAAGGAGTGGGTGGAATGAGGGGGGTGGAGGTGAAGGTGCTTGGATACAACAAGTCGTAAGTTAGTTGTAAGCCCTCCTTCTTAGCCAGTGGCAGGATCAGAGAAAAAGGAAGGGCAGGAAAGTGTGGGTTAGGTGTGGTTGAAGAGATGGTGAGGAAGGGTTAGTTGGTATGAAAGTCTTGTAGAAAAGGGCTGTCGGGGGACTGCGGTATACTCGAGGCAACCATTTAAAATTAGCCTAACTTTCCACAGTTCACCACGATTCCTTGTAGATGCATGCAGCAGTATTTACACCCCCGCACGCACCCTAAGCCCACCCGCTTACATCCCCTATCCTTTCAGCCCCCATACTCACTTTCAAGATAATACAATGTTGAATTTTGTTAACGTTAGCAAAAGGGGGATAAAAAAAATGCTCACGTTGCTTAAGGGGGAAAAAAATAAGTGCCGTTCTCTTTGAAAAGATAAAATAAAAGGGTATGTTTGAATGGGTGCTGTTGTGGTACCGAATGTAAGGTATTTTTGTTTTAATTACCATATTTTAGACACTTTCAAACACATTTAATAAAGTTGTGGAAGTAAATAGTGAAAAATAAAAATAACCTTTTAATCTTTAATTATAAATTGATAAATATATTATTTGAAAAAATTTAGTTTTAACTTCAATAATTTAAGGGTATGGTATATTTACATTGATTGGTTTGGGGGTGAGAGAGGTAGAATTTTCAAATATTTATGTTTTAATTTTCTCTAAGTTAGAGTGGAAAATCATTCAGGGAAATAAATATCTCAGTACACCAAACCAGTATTCAAACTTAAATCTCTCCATCACCGTTAATCCACGAGGATTAAGCTTTAGACCTCATCCCTGGAAATACTATACTGACGACTTTGTCTCCATGCCCACAAGTACTTATAGTACTTTAATAAAATTATATCTTGGGTTCACTGTCTAATCTCAAAAGTATGGTTGCGCAAAGGTCACTTTTTAAATGTGAATAAAAGTCAAAAATAGAAGATTAGGTTTATGTTGTTTTCACATAACATTACTTATAATTTTTAAATTTTCTATTAAGTGGATTTATATAAATAGACAGGTGTGGATAAAAATACAAAGCACAATATAATATTGTATGGGGGCATATCTGAATTTATGTATATTTATTTATCTTCTGTACCATATGCGCCTCAACAAATTCGTGACATTCCCAGTGATATGGAATATAAAGGACTAAATAATTGTTAATTGTGTTATAAATTGAATGTAAGGACAACTAATGAGATTTGTATATTCTATTTTATTTTAGTCATATCACTGATCAATAGTTCAAGGTGTTACAACTTGGCAGGCATTTTCTTTTGGAAAACATATTGTTGTTTATAGGCTTATTCTAAAATAAAATAAGTTTTTATTAGCTACCTACAATCTTCAATTATCCTTACGTTAAGATATCCTTTAATCACTATTTGTTATTAAACCAATGTTACGTAAATGTTCTGAAAATAAATAAGATATTTAAAATCTAATGCTAAAATATCGTAGATTTTTTTCTATCTGGATGATTTGAAGGTTTTTGTGGGTGTCGAAGTCAAAGCGAAGAAAATTTGACCTTCTACTTCGGCATCTCAAAACTTCTCACGCCTCTGATAACGAGGTGTCTAATAAGTTAACGATTAAAATGCCCCTCCCCTCCTAAAAAAAACTCAGTTCAATGTTATACGTATGTGCGCCAACGCCTTTCTACTTTACTTCAAAAGCTGGAATGATAGGCGTCTGTGGCCCGACGCGTCGCAATCCCCCTCTCTCCTTTCCTCTATAACGATGTGGTGACACCTGGCGCCGTGTGACGGAATACCTCATGTAAGGCGGAGTGTATGTGAAACCCACACACTCTCAGGACTGTGTAATGAACCTCAGCGGCAGGTGAGGACGATCAAGCAATGGAGCCTGGGACCCACCCCACACACCAATGGTTAGATTGTACACATACTAGTGTTGGAGTAGCCGGGATAGCAACACCTCCCGGGGAAAGTGCGCTAACAGTGAGCCACGACACTGACACTAGAGGGAAAAGTTTTATTGGAAGCTATGGCGGTGTACGATATTTTTGAAAGTGAAGGGTTAGTTGGGAGAAAACAAAGTCAGTTTTGTGTAAAATAATCCATTTATAAGCTTTAAAACCAAAAATTATCACCAAAATAAAACTAGGTTATACATCTTTTCCCCATTCGTCTTTGTAACCCTTTACTGGGAAATAATTGTTTGCCATATTTTTTTAAAATTTCAAGCCCGTCACCTCCCTTTCTCAAATTCCCTATAAAGTTCACATTTTAATATATATTTGGTTATCTGAAGATGTCTCTCTACTTATCTGCTAAATTTTAATGTTATATATCATCTAAAAAGTTTGTTTATAATTTTAATCCCCTCCCTCCGCGTTTCTTGGAGCAGAATTTTAAAACCTCACAATTTTAGATTTTTTTGATTTTATGAGGAAATCCTGATACCTTCCTGCAAAGCAAAATTTCAAGTCAACATGCTCAGGAATTGGGGAAATCAGATGAGGAGTGAGTCAGTGAGTCCTACACCTTTCTGCACCTCTCCATTCTTTTAGTGGATGAAATTTAAAAATTCCTCCAAAAACCCAATTTTAGAAATCTTTCATTTTAAATTTCAAGGCTCTGTGTCCACTGGTTCAAAATATACATGAGATAATTTTGAAAACATTCAACGCCTCTTTTTTTCACTTCTTAGAGGTAAAACTTTGCTAGAACCCATTTTATCTCTTGCCTAAAGCTTAAAAGGAACATTCAGTGTTATTTTTTCTATAATAAACTTGTTTTAACGGAAATCTTAGTAGGCATAAAGTTTAGATTGACTCAGCAGACCAGAATAAATTGCCTATAAGGTAAAATAGGAATGATTTATCCTATAAACGTTGCTACCTGGACATTGTAACGGCAAATGATAATGCCTCTCTTTAATATTTGTTATCTTCTTTTAATCTACAGGCAACACACGAATTTGATTATTAGAAGGAACCAGGTATTTTGGTACCTTCAGCTTTTACCATTGGTTGACCTCTGCCTCTGTCAATACATATTCACTATCTGTTTGGTTCCAAAAGTCATGCGTTGAGTTTAAACGATCAAGAAACTACTATACATTGTTCGCCAAGCTCGTTATTATAATTTTTATTACTATTATGTGTTCTGTCTTACGACAGGTCCATTCATTTTGTCAGTGAACTTAGACCCCCAATGAATGGTGTCCTTTGCCTTCACTTTCATCCCCCAGAATTTTCTTCTTTTCTTCAAGTCATCCGATATTTGACTTCTCCTTCTTACTAAGCTCCCCTTTTGCTCAACTCTTCTTTCCAGTATAACATCGTGCAGAAGACAGGGAATCCCATTTTTATTTCCAATAAAATTAATAACTGCATGTGTAATAAAATGCTGACGTATTGTTCGAGACTTGGATGTGGCGTGTATTATAAAAAGTAGAGGGATTTTTTATTTTTATCTATCTAAAAAAATAACGTCATAATAGTTGCATCGTTTTTGTCTCCTTACCTTATATTTGAATCAAGAACAAATTAACTTTCACTTAAAGTTTACTTTACGTCCACGTTAAGTAAATAAACATGGGGTGTGATCAGGATTCACGTAACGTAAATCATAAACTGGAGAAATTCGTATCTAAAATACGGGAATGTAATGGGAGGGTGCAAATTAACATACAAGAAATGAACAAAGCAATAGAGAGTTTATTTATTGATACAACAAGCATGTAAAAAAAAGAACAAGTTATTATAAGATGTTGGTTCATCTATATAATGGTGGCACGAATGTCCAGTTGCGTATAGATTTCTCTGGTCACCAGCCGAGCGCCAGTCAACCCCTCATAAAAGTATTCAGCGAAGATCGGGCGGGAACGCAAGCTGCCCAACCTTGGGCCGAGACGCCCATGACGGCGCCTCGCTATGTTAAGGTCCCTTAAGGGGAACCAAACAAGCCAGAGGGGCTAGAACATAAGAAACAGGATCAACTCTTGCCTTAAATGGAGTATAGTTGCCCAGAAACTGAACCCACAAAAAACACAGCTTATAGAGTCCGTTCCAAATGGGAAGAACCCACAAGACTTGCTCTAAAGCTAAACTGGGGTTGAGCCCGCATAGTAACTCGGCTAGTCATCAGCTAAGCAAACTTCAACACTCAAGGTCACCGGGGCACAGCCCCACACCTGTTCTGGTCTACAGAGGTGTTTCACAGAGACCGGCGCTCCCCAGTTAGAGAGAGAGAGAGAGTCAAGCTCACACAAGTGGCGTATCATATTGCTCCGTATAACCAACTATGTTACAACAATTACACCAAGTCAGCTATCAGCGGGGGCTCTATACGCAAACCCATAAATATACTGAATACCTAAAGTTACAATGAGCCATTCAGGCCACCTACACACATTAGTAGAGCTCAAAGGGCTCTTAACGATAAACAAGGGTGCTAGGAACTAGCTGAGGGAACTAGCGTATGAGAACTATCCCGACTAACTTTCCCTTTTAAGGTGGTGAATGCAACCACACGCTACCCTAAGGCCCATTTCTCCTAACCAGCACGTTGCAGCCATTAAGGGGACAAGGGACAGTGAGCCAATACCTAGTCAACTAGCACTAAGTAATTCACAGTTCACTACAAGAGTCCAACCGCTCACATCAAATAAAAGACAACAAAAGATTGAGTTCATAAGACGCAACGAGACCTTAATACTCCTAAACAAATGTCCACATAAAAATATCTAGAGAGGATCTCCTGAACGTCTAGCACAGACCAATACCTTAAGACAACTCAGGTCTTACTGAACGATAGCTGGTAACTGTGTACCAACCCTGGCCCAGCAAGGACAGTCCAATAGGTCCACGAATGGAGAGAAGCGTCGAGCCTGTCGAGATGTACCAGCTCTGGTCGAGCGAAGTACCAGCGCCAGTAGAATGGGAGCTGGTATTAGTGTACCAGCCCTGGTAGAACCATGACAGTCTAACAGGACCACGTACGGAGATAAGCGTCGAGCCTGACGAGACTTACCAGTCCTGGTAGGTCTAAGTACCAGCAGACTGAAGTGCAGCTTGCAGGAGGTAAACAGCGAAGTATTTGCCCGGCACTGGTAGAAGTAGAAGATTTTAAATCAATGCAATAGTGGCGGGGGCTAGCTGGATACAGCCCAAGGTTCCCGAATTAGGAACGCCATAGCGTAAGTGTAAGACTATTGCTTCCAGCCGTGGAACAACAGCATGACTCCAGCAAGCGTAGAAGGGTTGAGCTGTGTGCTCAGTCCCACAGCGACTCTTGTCCTCCCTACGCTGATAGAAGTCGCTCTTAATAAGTCACTTAGTTGAACCGTCGCCTAGAGCGTCCAAAACGAGAATTTCTGTCAGTAGTAAAGAAAACGATCAGCTGTACAGAGCGTCCAAAACAAGTGAGGCGCGCATGCGCAGCCATACAAGGGATGGAGGGAAGAAAGAACCAGAAAGGAGGAAATTCACAGCGCACACAAGGCAGGGGAAATAGTTGTACAGGCGAATACGAGAGGCTCGAAGCAAATAGAAGAAATGATAATCAATTAGGCGAGGAGAAAATGCATGCAATCAAGGATAAGAGGAAAATAGAAATTGATGTGTCACAACCATGCTTAGATCACAGTGACCTTGTGCGAGCTAATATCTCACATTAGCTCGGCACACTCGTATCCAATGAATTTTGACGTTTTAAATTAAAATTGCTTGTAAAATATGACCCAAGTTGTTAAGGTTCATTAAGCTTCAAGTCTTTGCTATAGCAGCTTATACTGGAGCTATGACATAACGTATAAAAAGAGGCCAAGACTTTTTGGGTTTCACGAGAGGCTAAAAAACGGGTGTTTACGTTTAAGATTTCTTCTCTTAGTTGAGCTTGTCTTAGAGGGTGGCCACCACCAATCATTGAAAAAACTGGATATTGAATTAAGGAGAGGCCAAAGCTGTATCAATCTAAAGCATATGGAAGGTAGCGCAGTATGGAGAAAAGGCACCTGATCGGATGAGCTTGTGACGTCACTCAGTACACACCAGCGCGTTGTATATACAAAGCAATATTGAAGACAAACTAAGTTGTTAAAAGTCAGGACTCATTTTGAAATTTGAAATATTAAATAAACCTTTAAAATCCACACCATGTTCAACTCACGTCATTACTTTATTTATTTAAAAAAATATGTATATTGGGCTGTTCTCGTTTTAAAATATGACTTGTGTATTGTGTGACGTAATCAATGACATCACCAAATTCCTCCAAGTGGCGTTACCTTTCTATTCTCTTTAGAGCAATCTGTTTGTCCTTGAATAGGTGACCATAAGGAACAAACAGTGACTCAATAAACCTAAGTGCTAGAACAGTGCTTCACAATCTTCAATTTCACTCAAATAAAACAATTTACCTTTATATACATACATACATACATATTTTAGCATATGCTTTTCCAACAAACATTATTTCTAGAACAAAACAAAAAAATAAGTCTAGCGTTCTCCCATCTCGAGTCTTTTCCTTCAATGCTCTCAGAGAGGTTGATGTGGTTGACACAGAGGCAACGCACAGGTGGGTGGAATTATAGAATTAGAACGGTCACTACACACTGCGTTTGTACCACTACACCTACCCCTTCATTCTCTCCGTACACACACTGACTCTCTCTCTCTCTCTTGCATGTATACACATACACACACACACACACACACACACACACACATGAACTCGAAATGCGTGGCTTGTAGTGGTTTAACCGCAGGCTACACATAGGTGAATTACATATACACTGAACTGGAATACATATTCAAGTAAACTGTCGCCAAAAACGGAACAAAAAGTGTAACAAGCCACAAACAAAAAAGGAAGTTGCTTTATCGTGGTATTAAACTTATGAGTTTAATTAAACAATCACACATTTTGTAACAGTTACAAGAAATACGCGACAGGTTTTATTTAATTTTTGTTTGTTTGGTGAGTTTAGTTATTAATGAAATAAACAAATCGAAAGATATTGAATTAAATTAATGTTGGTGTCCACTAAGTAAATGCACGACTACATTGGTACGTGAAATAAGTTTTAAGATCTTGAGTTCCGCCCAGGTATACATGGGGTTGTTTGCCTAAATGTTTTTACCACTTTATTCACGCAAATGCGGGTACATTTCAACTTCACCACATATCACGCCACACCCACATAATATCATGCGGATATCCCGAACAGATGGAAAGAAGTGGTTCAAAAATATTTAAGTTGGGTGCGTTATGCGGGTTGCATTTTTGAGACACACAATATTTAAATTTGTTTCCCCAAATTGTTATCGTCTTTTACACCATTGCCTCCTAGTCAAGGCTCGACAATCTGTTGATTACTTTATCATTCACCTTTGGAATTTTAAATAAACACTTCCTTCATTCTACTGATTTATATTTCATTGTGTGACATCAGCTCTAAATAAATAATATGTATTTATTCCAGAGGTACTTTATTATATTATTGTAGTATTGAAAGAGTCGTTGGTGTCATGGGGAGATAAATTAAACACCGGGCCAACCCTTTCAAATGGCACCAAGGCATATAAACAGGATTTTAATATTTAAGATTATTCGATAACAAATTGGAACATCATAAACAATTTAGAGACCAAATTAAAATGAGTAGCTTGATTAATAATACAAATTCCTTCGAGAAATGCTGGTCGTAAGCTACAGTGAAAAACATTCTTAGTCCCGTAATTATGTCGACCATTCATCGAAGTTATCAATCCATTGATCGTGTTTAGTCACTTTAGTGGTGTTATTACTTAGGTGACGAGCTAGATCAATATTCCTATTTTAATAAGTTGAATTTCTTTTAATTTTGTGGTATTTTAACTATCAATAATGATGTTAGAGTAGAAATTAGGAAAATACTTCGGTCGGGAAATCCATTCTATTACTTAATCAGTAATTTGCCAACATCTCGCCTGCTTTCAAGGAATGTAATGCTCAGAATATACAAAATAATAGTTTTACCAATTTGTTCTCTCCATGGCTGTGAAACGTATTATCTTACCCTACACGACAAAAACAAATTTCGGGTGCTAAAAATAAAGATGCCTAGAAAGAGTTTTGGCCCAAAAAGGGATGAGTCTACTGGAGAGTGGATAAGGTTACTTAATGGTGAGTTAAATACCCTGTACTCATCAAAATACAGTGTTAGAATAATCAAATCTCGTAGATTACGGTTGGCAGGACATGCAGTGCAAATGGGAGAGTCAAGAACCTTTTTCAGGGTACTGACTGGCAAACCCAATGGGAAGATACCATTGGGAAGACCTAGACTCAGATAGGAGGATAACATTAGAATAGACCTGAAAGATATAAGATGTAATGAGGTGGACTGGATAGAACTAGCTCAAGATAGGGATATGATGTAATGAGGTTAACTGTATAGGTTCCAGGAGTGCTGCCGTAGTATATAATAGTTAAACATGAAGGAGGGAGTTCTTTATAATTATAAAGACTTATTTTTATTTATAATAATATACACTTTTCTTGTTTTAACTTTCTCATATCAAGAGAAACTATTGTGATTGTGGAATAAATAGATCTCAAGATTAGGACGAATCTTTATAATCTATGTGTACCCAAGCCCAAAAATTTGGATTTTACAATTCTGTCTGTCCACATGTATAACTGTATGTCTGTCAGTTCGTCTGTCCATGGCCACAAGTCCAAAACGGCTTAGTGAGTTTTGTTCAAACTTGTTTGGATTTTATAAAACTATATCAAAAAACTTTTTTGTACCCTATCTCTTCAATTAAGGGTAGTTTACTGATTAGTTATTTTTTTGACTTACAAATTTTTCTAAAATGAATCTGACGATTTTGTTTAAATTCATTTCTAGGATTTGATTGACATGACAAATATCAGTATATAGTTGGTTTTTGGGGGAAAAATTCGTTGAAGGGTAGTTTACTGATGAGAAATTATAAATGTTTAAAAAATAGCTCAAAGATTTGGTTCAAAATTTATAGATGGTAATTGTATGTTATGAAAAATAACAAGAAAACTTTGGGGGGGGGGAGGGGGAAGAGTCCCATTTATGAGTTGTTTATTGATGACTGGTTTTTCAAAAACTTTAAATATTTTACATATGGCTCTTAATATTTGGTTTCAAATGGCTATTTTGGTAGTGTTTGACATGACAAATAGTACTGTTTAGTTAGTTTAGGAAAAAAAATTGATAAAGGGTCGTTTGCTGATGAGTGATTTTTGAAAATTTAAATTATTTTGAAAAAGGCATACACGATTTTGATTAAAGTATATATCTGGGGAGAGTTTGACATGTACGTGACCAATTAAGCTGTGTACTTGCATGAGTGAAAGTTCTGTTTTGGACTCTTTACTATTTTTTTTAAATTTAAATATTTTTAAAGATGGCTTTATCGATTTGATTCTAAATTGGTATAAAGGGAGTATTTTACATAGTCAATAACAATGCAACTTTATTCATTCAAAATAAATTAATTCAAGGGTAGTTTAGCTATAAATATCTGTAGAAAACTTGAATTTTTTGGAATTAAGCGTTGAAAATTAAATTCAAATTGGGAATCTAGGATTATATTTTAATGATATATAAAACTAAATTTTTATTTTTACAAATCATACTTAGTTTTAGGATAGTTTAAAAATAATCTATTCTTGAACATTTAAATTTTGTAAAGTATATTTGAACAATTTGGTTAAAAATTTATATATAAAGAGTGATTATTGTGATTAACAAAATGATGTGTTTGTGTTTATGAGGAAAACATACTAGAGAATAAGTTACTCAAAACCTAATTTTGAAAATTATCTTCGAAGCCATAATACATAATTAGAAATAGTTTGTCAAATTTGTGTCCTATCATTTATTTTCTCTTTGATAGACATATTATTGCTTCATAGTCAAGGCTATCCTATTTAACTTTGATCCCCAAAATTGCAAGAGGTAGCAGACAAGTAGGTTAAGCGACTACTTTTAAGTCAAAGGAAAACTGGTTACTGATTTAACTGTTAAGCATCCAAAATAACAACTAAAACTTCCTAACTCATCTCCATCTTACATCAATATATTTCCAATTTATT
Organism: Timema monikensis; assembly: GCA_902151445.1. Lineage (NCBI taxonomy): Eukaryota > Metazoa > Arthropoda > Insecta > Phasmatodea > Timematidae > Timema > Timema monikensis. The sequence goes on along the minus strand of CABFVZ010001905.1, from coordinate 141,017 downwards.
ATTATGTTGCAGTGTTCTCAAACTGTGGTCCACGGCGGCATGAGACAGGGTCCACAAACGAGAACATGAGGGGGTGGGGGTTAATATGATGTGCAATAACTAAATGGTAGAAGGTAGAGAGCCTAAGTCAACAACCCTTTCACAAGTAGTATTTAATAGGAAATGTGCATAAAAAACAAAGTAAGATTTAAAAAATCTGTATTCTACTGTTTGATAAACATTTAACTTTCGTTTAATCTGAAAGGTGGAAAGCCTACGTAATTGGTTCCACTATGGCGTAGCTAGGGCCTTGGTGTAGTCTGTTAAGGTAAGACTGCTACCATTCAAAGTAAACGGAGTGTACATTAATAGAATATCCAGTTTTGTCACTGAGACAGGTAGGTAGTATATTAAGGTGGGTGGTATGCAGTGTCCGCATGGCCCGATATGGGGAGAAGTTTAAAAAAACACCGTTTTAGTGAATAACTCACACATGATACTGTATTGTAGCGAACGTATGAACCCGCCTTCAGCCCTCGACACGTCTCGAGACCATCCCAACAGTCCGAAATGTTGAACTTCAGTATTAAAATTTTATCCTAACCCTATTTATTGCACCCGCGGGATGAGGGCAAGAGACCACATGCAAGCTTTAAAGGTGAAGCTATGTTAGAGGATGCAGTTGGTTAAGCCTGTGGTATATACATGAATATATGAAGGGAGTAGGGGAGGGCGGGGTTTGGGGTAAGGAGAATACTCATTCATAAATAACTAGACTCCTCCCACTAGTTCAGTAGCGAGGTACAAGCGAACCTAGTCTTAAGGTGCTTTCACATGCAATAAGAACAAGTTTGTATTTCTATTGATTTTTATATCACTGAGCCTAACTACCTGTTCAGGATATACGCATATATGATAATAGTTACTCTAATGGGGTAGGAACGAGGAAGGGAGCACTTGCGTGGAAGTGTAGGGGGAAACCATTTAGGAAAATCACCCTCAGTAAAACCGACCGGGATTTGAAACCCAATCTTCCCGTCATCAGTAGGTCAGTCTAACACGATAGAGACATCTTGGACCATTCGTCCACATTAAAGATTCCGAATATTTTCTTTAGAGCATTAAAGGATCTAGGTTATAAGCATTATAATCTAATAATCAAGGTATTAGGGATAAGAAGGAAACATTTGAAGAAATGCACCCGCAATCGCATTTATAAAAATACGGGTTTATAAGAATATTGTGGAGAAATACACCTTAGAACACCCGGCCGAGATTCTTATCTCCAATAAACTCACTATATAAATGTCGACTTGACGCAGTAATATTTATTATATAATAAACTGTTTTAAGTAACTTTGTTGATTGGAGTATTTCACAAAGTAAATTCATTATTTATTGCCGCCATGTTGAGCGTAACAATATTTCATATTTAACTAACCGTTTATTGCAAACATTTTTACTTTAGAATTTACAATGTTATTTCACTATTCATTTCCTCCATGTTTGGCATAAATATTATTCGTATTTAATGTACGGTTTTAATTCCATCATGAAGGTCTTGGAAATAGGGTTTCACTCTTTACTATTGGATTATAATTAAATCCCTTTCGCTATTCAATCTATGATATTTTGTTGTTAGTAATTAAACTAATTTACCTTTGATTTTATGGTAAAAATATTTAGTTGGAGATTTTTACCCTACTGTTCTTATTTGAGGCTGCTAAGGTTGGCAGTTACATTACATCTCTGGAAGAAAATTTAAGTTGGAGAACATTAATGGAAGCTCGATAGCATTTGCCTGGATAAAGTACTAAAACCACATTGTAAGAGAGTCATCTGGTATCCCCAAGCAAGACATGAACTCGGTACCACCAAAGCAAGGGCTAAGAGCCCAAGTGCTCACCTAGCTCCTCCATGGGTGGAGTATTAATCAGCAAATGTCAATATCATGTTTTACTCTGATATTGTAAGGTGAGAGATTACAAAGTCTGCCAATGACTCAAGGAAGCCAAGGCTCTATCTTAAATAATGAATTTTTTAAATGTACAGTTTTTTTCTCTATATATTTTGTTTTCTCTATATATTTTTACGTCTCTTTTCCTTCATTTACTTTTTATCCCTATATTCATATTTGTTTCTCATCTTTGTTCGATATTTATAAATACATAATTTTTACATATTAATTTTATGCAATTAGACAAGGTTATTTTCCCTAATTTAATTTTAAACAACAATCTAGATCAATTAATATTTAAATGGTTCATTGGTGCTGAAATGGCCTGATTATATATATGGGATGTATTTTATTATAAACAATTGTGTAATCTATGTGCTGTCTGATTTTCATAAGACGCCCGTTATTTGAAAATTTGAAACTCATTTTGCCACAATGGTAGATAATTTTTTTACAATATTGTATTTACATTCTTTGACTATTTGATTTATAGTTTAAATATATACTATACAGTAATCCATAAAGAAGTAGTATTAAAACGTTTTGATAATTTTTAGATTAACTTTAAAATTAATTAATTAATCAATCAATTAAAACATATTTCTCTGATGACCAATGTTAGTGACTTTCAATCAAGGGTGTTGATATAAGGTGGTCTTCCTATGAAGACTAGGGTTTATTTAGACTAAATATGCACTTATATTATTTATTTGAATTTTAATTTTGGCTCCTTTAAGGTCCAAACATTTTTATAGTGCTCCTCAGAACCAAAAGTTTTCAGATCCCCAGATGAGGCCATTGTAATTCACTGATGAGCATTAGTGTGGTGGTCGCAAATTTAAATACTTAAAGGTCAGCCATGTAATATAAAGAAGTCAGGCCTTCCAGTTGTTAATAAAAATAAGCCTACAAATACAAGATGAGGCAGAAAGTGTTGACACAATTATTAAAGAAAGAAATATGGTGGTAAGTGAAGTAGTTCATCAAAAGACATTGCGAATACAACATGGTATTGCATATAATAATGCTCATGTTAAGGAATATTTTCAAAAAATTGAAATTTAAGTTTATGAAATTGTAAAACTTTTGTTGTGATTTTAAACTTAACTTGAGGCATTTAGTAGTTAAAATAATATATATATTTATATTAAATGGGTCAACACCTTATGTTTCACCATGTGTTGTCAAACTGTTTTAATTTTTACCGAACTATGGTGAAGGTACGTAACATATTATTACCAGCGTGTTTGATATAGAACATCATATTTAAAACTTGAAACTAAAAAATATAAATAATTTTTTATTGATTTTCTCCCTTTCGTAATTTGCCAGTACTACTAACTTGGAAACCTTAAATCTTATATATATATATATATATATATATATATATATATATATATATCATAAG
>CABFVZ010001905.1:105632-137410 GCA_902151445.1 Timema monikensis | reverse complement strand
TTTTTTTTTTTTTTGTAAAATAAAATATTATAAACTAAATTGGAATAGTGTTATTAAATATTTCTATATTTGTTTTAAGACTAATGATGGGGAGCTCCTTTACTAAGAATATTTAAAATACATTAAAATGTAATTTTTAAATAAACAAAGATAAATTTAAGTTTGTAGTTAATACCATTATGATTTTTAAGAGATTTCTTACAAGGATATATTATATTGGGTGACCGTGGTCTAGGGGTAAGGTGTCAGACTTCTGTGCTGGCGGCCGGGGTTCAATCCTCGGTCCAAGCACAGATTTATCTGATTTCCAAACCCTTCCTACACCTCTGACAAGACATCTTGTGAATGTGTGGAATGCCAGGCCGCCACCGTGGTTCGGATTCCACGTTAAACTGTAGGTCCTTCATTTCATCTCACAATCACCCTACCATTACACATTAGCGTAAGTGCGTATAACCCGAACGGGTAGTAATACGCGGCGCTAATAATAATAATAATAATAATAATAATAATAATAATAATAATAATAATAATAATAAAAGGATATATTTTGTCTAGTTATATTTTTTATACACCTAACATTATTGATAAAACTACATATCATTGTAAGTATACAGAGATAGCTAATTGTTTTTATCTAATTGGTCTACATTCATTTTGATAGAATTTCCTAGTGTTATAAAGGTAGATAAATACAAATAATTGGTTCAGCTTTTGTTTCAAACAAAAGATAATAATAATAAGTGCCTAACTTATCTTAACTTTCATATCAAATAAACAAATGTGAAATGTAGAATATTTCACAGAAAACAAACCTAAATTAACTATGGCATTTCACATCGTAATTTAATTGTCATTTTAGCTCAAATTTTTGGCACTTATGAATATTATTATTAGCACCGCGTCTTACTACCCGTTCGGGTTATACGCACCGGCACGTATGAAGAATTTTATGTATGATCTATGAAATTATCAATCAAATCATATTATTTTAAGCATAATTTACTTAAAAGTATAGCTGATATACATAAGTAATTTGTTACCAATTAATAATAAATAAATAAATAAACAACTTTGATAAACAACATTGAATTAACTAAGCCAGCTCGAACTCAATTTTCAATATAAATTTGTTTTAAATCTTGAATTCGTATTTATTTATATGTATGTAATAGTTTTTCTACAGAAAATTTATGATAAAATTTATATAATTTGAAAGTTTAAAACTTAAATACTATTTTTAAATCTCAATCAAAAACTTTACAAGAATTTAAATTTTGATTATTTTTTTAACAATATCTGAAATTTTATTTAAAATTTAATTTTACTAATTTAAAAGTGAAATTGTATAGAGTTGATGATGTACTGATACATATATATATATATATGTATATACCAGTATACTCAAGATATTTGATATACGTATATACGTATATTTATATATGTATATAGGCCTATATATACGTGTATTAAATATATTGAGTTTTGTCAAATCTATTATAAAATCTGAAATACTTATATATAACACAACACATTTAACATACAGATAGCCCACCAGAGTCCCTGTGAGTTCATTTATTTGTAATATTTTTTGTAGAAACTATTAGCTCAATTTAAAAAATTATAAAAAAATATAACTTATAACTTTTAGACGCTTAGGGGAAAGACTAAAAACGTTTATTAGGTAACAGATAAAGTGTGCAAAATATGTTCTCACAAATATTATTCCCTTCTTAAGTATAGCTATAAAAAAACTCATTAAATCGACCAACCCTAAACAATAAAAACTAATGTTATTAGTGTGTTTTTGTTTTTGTATCCAAGAACATACAACTGACTAAATTACGACAAAGATAAAAACGAGTTAAGGACGCAAGCAAGACAAACGAGTGAAATAGAACTAGTAGAAAAACCAGCAGAACAGACTTAGATGAGTATTGAGAAAATGAATTATGAGGTTCGCAGGAATGAGGGGAAAACAGAGGAAAGGTGTGAGGAGTTGGAAAGGGAGGAAAAAATATGGATGGGAGGTTTCGCTTCCCTCCCCACCCCAGACAAATCTAAGAGGAAATTCAATTTTCGTTCTGCCACAAAGGATGTTCTAGCGTAGGGTACAAAATGCTTCACGGTTTGGGTGAATTTCTACCAAGAGCAATAACGGAATCAAGGTAGGAGGAAGCGATGCAAAGAACGATAAACAAAAAATAAACGAGAAAGGAATTATGTGAGGATGAAATGAAAATAGAAACAAGAAGAATCATTAGGCATGAGTGTGAGAAATGTTTGTATTCCTTAGCGGGGCCGTTTTGGCTTGAGCTGAGGCCTAGGTTCGGAGATCCCTCTAACCCTCTTCACCTTTTACATCTGTATTAAAATAAGTTTAATTAGGAACAACATAAAACCAAGTGTATAAAAGTATAGAGCTTTGTTTATTTTTTTAAGAAGTTCTGGAACAAACAATGCCCTTACACCACCAATATATTTATATTGTAATTTTTACCTCACTACCCGTCTGAGATAAACGCATTTTAGCTATTCTGATAGGGAAGAAATAAGAATGGTAGGGTTTGTATTAAAATTAGCCTCATTTGTATTGATGTAGAGGAAAAAAAACCTACCCTCTGTCCACTCGGCTGGGATTCTGTCGTTGACCTTCTTGTCACCAGAAAATCAGAATAGATGACGCCGACATTTATTTCTACCTATACATGTTTATATCTAGAGGGTGGCCATAAAATCTCGAACTTGATCTGCCAGAGCAGGGGTCTCCAAAGTACAGCCCACGGGCCGGATTAGGCTCCTCCTACTCGCAGAGGCTTTGGAAAAAAAAAGTAATGAACAAATTAAATGAATGGCGAAAACTGATGTGTTGGTAGCCCTCTATGCAGTACATATCATATACGCACGAAAACGCACCAACCCACACCCATCCACACACATACACACCCTCACAAATACACACACATACATACACACATACATACATCCATACAATAACATACATATATACATAGTGTGTAGCATTGTTTACAAATGAAACAAACGTTTACATTTATTAATTAATTGTTGCTATGTATATTTATTTATCTAACTTGTTTGTTCTCTGGTAATACCTTGAGAAAATCAATTTACATCCATTCCCTGTGCTAGAGTAAGGAAGGCTTGAATTGTTCCAGCAGGATGGCGCGCCACACTATGTTGTATTTGTGAGGGACTGCTTGGATACAAACTTCCCAAACTAGATTGGACGAGGTGGCCGGGTGGAATCGACACCCTGTTAACCATACCTGAATCCCCTAGATTTCTTTTTTCGAGGAATTTATTGAAGGCAAAAGTTTATTCTTTGAAAATCAGAGAAGGGGATAATCTAAAGCAACGTATCCTGGAGGGCTGCGCGAAGATAAATGAGAACGCAGCGCTAAATGGACCGATTTCATGAGAATTGTTCTTACCAAGTTGATCTTTGCATTGTCAATAAGGGAAAACACAATGAACATGTAATTTAATGCCCTACTATTATTTTTAGGTCCTATTATTTTTATATGGATTAAAATCACGTACAAGCACGTATATTTAGCTATATTTGTGTATCATAGCATTAGACTAATTCTAGACACTATGGCCATCCGGTATAGCTATCATAAAGAAATATTATACGATAATTTTGTGAGTAAATTAATAGTTGTAAATTAGTAACATTTTGAAAAAATCTAATTTTAAATTTAAATCTTCAAGGTGCGTCCAATCCCACCATACAATCTTTTACACCATAATCCAACGTATTTAAATTAACTATACCAACTTATACCGTTAATAAAATCCAGCTTAGTATAGCTATAGAATACTCATTCTAGCCACATAAATGTTTACGTCATATATATATATATAAGCCCTAAATATACATCTGTTAGCCAAGCAGAATATTTGTTCTAGCTTAGCGCCGTAAAATGTACTAGATATGCAACCTAGCTGAAATAATACTAAGATGTACGTTTGGTTGTCTATACGGTTCATCCCACGGCGTCCGTTTAGCATACAGTTTCCTTTATGATAGATAATACAAGGAAATATTGACTTTATTACTGACGTTGTTTGTTGAAACAGTTTGACTTTTTTAACTATCTTCAATATTCACGTGTCTATGCTAGTTATAAAATGTATATAGTTCTGGGAAACTAGATAAATGGCCCTGTGTTTGATTCCAGCTTTCAGGTAGTTTTCAACTTATATTTAAATTATGATTTGTGCGTTATTATTACAAAAGCCAAATATAACATCAATACACATGGGTCAAGATATTGGGGTCAGAGCTCTAATCGGGTCAGTTTTACTAAATTGTTTCTGACCTCCTTCCTTCGCATACTTCCCCTAAATTCAAACTCTTTGCTCAATAAAATATTTTACCCGCTTCTGTGATTACATGATTTCACCCGGCACTCTCGCAATAGACTGAATAGCCTATGAATTGGGTAGTAGAGCTCTGAATCACATTCAAGTGTACTGCTATGTTTTCCCTTAAAGGTTTTCCCCCTGTCTATCCACGCAAATTTTGGTAACTTTCTCTATATTAAACCTTTCTTATTCCCAGCCCCTTAGTGTAATTAGTGCATATGTGTGAAACGCCAGTGGGTGGTAATACGTGATGTTAAAAAAGAGAAGCTATTTAGATAAATACGCATAAATCCCGGATTGGTAGTAATACAAGAAACGCGGAAAAAATTAACAAAAAAAGGGGATTTTTTATAACTATGAGCATAAAGTATCGTGGCTAAATGAATAATATAGTTTTAAAGTATATTTCTAAGTGTTTCATCAAAATAAATCTTAGACATATACAATCACTTCCCAACAATATAACTAACAATACAAATTTTAGTGATATGTATTTATCATTTCAATATTATTCTTTATTATTATTGTTATTATTATTATATTTTAAGATTTTTTAGAATCTTTGTAAACGTAGACAATTGTAGTATGTCACTAAGAAAATACTTATAGGTATATGAAAAGTATACTTCGCTCACTCTATTCAAAAAATGATACATCATAATAAGAATTCTGTTATGTTCTTATAGGCTATGTGCGCCAGTACTGGTGGCGCGACTTGTGATGACTTCGTACCTGCAGGCAAAATCTGAGCGGCATCATATTTACTGCGCTCAAATACTCGAAAATACTAAAACATAACTCACCGTTTCTCGTAAGCTACTTGGTCAATCACAGTAGATTTTCAGAACATGTTATAAAAACCTTAAAAGACATAAGGATATTATTCAAATTTTTATATTCAAATTGGTATGATTTGAAAAAAAAAAAGTTTTCTAATGAAATAACTATAATGAGGTTCTTAGTGTAGACATATTTTCACTCTGTGTAAAAGTTGTTTTCTAATTGATTTATCATTATTATTATTATATTATTATTATTATTATTATTATCACCGCGTCTTACTATCCGTTCGGGTTATACGCACTTACGCTAATCTGTAATGGTAGGGTGATTGTGAGATGAAATGAAGGACCTACAGTTTAACGTGGAATCCGAACCACGGTGGAGGTCTGGCATTCCCCACATTCACAAGATGTCTTGTCAGAGGTGAAGGAAGGGTTTGGAAATCAGATAAATCTGTGCCGGGACCGAGGATTGAACCCCGGCCACCAGCACAGAAGTCTGACACCTTACCCCTAGACCACCAGGTCACCATCCTAATTGATATAGATACGTAGTATAAGTGTAAGAAATGATAATCATGAACTGAATCTTACTTTGATATAAAACTCATTCCTCTAACACCAATACTTGTCACAGTTTGATGTGTTTTGTTACGAGCTCCTCTCTTTAAAGGAAATTTGGCGTTATGGCTTATAAAAAAATTCCCTCTTTTAATATTTTTCTGTAGAAATGTGGCTTAACTGATCTATGCTGAAGAAGGTTCAGAGTGACTTTATATGCACCATGGATCCACCGATTAAAAAAAGAATGGAGTCAACATCGAACCAGTAAATAAAAGTTCTCTTTATTTTCCAAACAAAAACTCTTTGTATCCTCTACGGACCGAAGTTTCCGGAGTTAGCCATGTACTACCTAGAGAGAGGGGGTTTGTGTTTTGGAGAAGGAGGCAAGGGGAGGTGGTTTAGTCAGTGTGGTCAAAGCGGGGAAAACGGTTGTTTCGTTCATTCCTTTGATTGGCTGCGTACAGTTATGTCGCATGTGTCACAGCAATATATCACGTACCATAACGTGCACAAAGCCTTTCATTTTTGTCCCCATGGATTTGACATGGCGTATAGTACATGTGTTAATCAGCGCGGAAATTTTGTCACTCTACCCGATGGGACGTGAAAATGAAGCAGTATGACAACTTTATATTTATGCTGCAGGAGAAAGGGGAAGAGATAATGACTATAATTAATTTTTTATCATATCAAATAATTCAAGAGACACTTAATCTTGGTATATAGGTGGAGACTATGCCTACTTAATTAAAGACTCCTTGGTTCAATTCCCGTGGCAGAGCTAAAAATATCTACTACATCTGTGAATATATGTTTTTGTTACCATTTGTATATGGTACCTTTTGTTTAACACTAGAGGTAGCAGGCCTACCTTGCATAGTACCATTGTGGTGTAACTTATAAGATAAAACCAGTGTAATAAGTCCTAATAAGACCGATACTTTCTGTGGCACACCGAATGTTAATTGGGTATACTAGGGCATGCAACTATGTTTTCCTAGTTTACTGATACAGTTGGCAGGTAAGTGAACTGGATAAATTAAACATCAGGTAGTCATTAATGTGAAAGCGTATATACCTGTTACTTTTAAAGTATTTTTATTCCAAGTAAAATCCTTTAACTGGATTATGCATATGTATTTGAAATACTTTCAACTATAAATAAAACACCCATATTCAATATAAACAGCTAAACAATTTAGAGGTAAAAATCTAGAGTTTAATTTTCAAAGAAAATAAATTATTTCAAAAGGTGAAATAATCTTATATTAACTTAGTTCACTACCAATTATTGTTATTAAGTGTTCTGTCTTACGACAGATCAGTGAACTTATACTGCCAATATGCCCTGTCCTTTTCCTCCTCCTTCAGCTCCCAGAATGTTCTTATTTCCTTCAATTCATCCAATATTTGAATCCTCCTTCTTTCTGAGCTACTCTTTTCCTCAACCTTTCATTCAATGCCATCATGCGGAATTCACTTTTTCCTAGGGATGTGTCCGATCCAGTTTTCTTTGTGCCAAAGAATCACATCCAAAGTGGTTCTCTTATCACCCTCTCTTCTTATGACTCCTTCATTTGTCACCCTTTCTGTCCCCCTGATCTTCTAAGTCTTCTATAGCACCACATTTCAAAGCTCTCCAAGTATTTATTTTCCATCTTCCTAAGAGTTCAAATTTCTGCTACATACAGCGTGATGCTCAAAATGTAGCATTTAATCAGATTCTTCCTCAGTTCCAAACTCAACCTCTTCTTGTTGAAAGCTTCCTTGGCCATGGCAATCCTCAACCTAAGGTTCTTAGTGCAGTGGGCCTCCTTTCTCAGCAGACTTCCCAGACTACATATATTATATTAAAATAATGCACATTTTCCGTTTTTAAATAACTTGTCAAATTATTGTTTAGTAATTAAATGTTAAGATGCTTGGCTGGTAAGAATTGCCTTGGATAAACCTATTATTGCTATAGTTTCATAATGGGGTAGTTTGTGTTTTGTATGTCTATATATTATTAGCTAACCGAATAAGGTTTGAACGCTATTGCGACAGGGATCCCGAGGTAGTAAAAATAAGGGTGAAAACAAATGTATTGAAATGTAAATTTGCATAAAAAGTGAAAAACATCTAACCAGTATGTGTAATTAACTTAAAATAACTTTGATTTGAATAAGCAAGAAGATTTTACCTTTGCCATTTTTTAGCTGTATATGACGACTATATAACATTGATAGCATCGAAACGTCTATAGTCATATCTTTAAGAATGTTCTTATTAATATGTGTTTTTCTTTTAGATAATTTAGGTCATACCAAACGTTAGAAAACCCTTTTTATGTGTGACCTCGATAAGTATAATATATAAATGATATAAAATATTGTATAAATGATATACAATAATGTATAAATGATATACAATATTTTATAAATGATATACAATAATGTATAAATGATATAAAATATTTTATAAATGATATACGATAATTTATATTAAGTAAATCTCAAGATTAAATTCGTTACATTGTAATATACTTATAATGGATTTAGAAAGAATTTCAATTGAAACATTTTTTCACATGAAATTTTAGTTTTATTAATAGCTACTATTTTTTAAATTGTTTTCATCCAAATTTATGAATACAATACAAATTAATTAAATACTCTGCGTCATCGAATGTAAACTCCTCTAAGATATTTTATTGGAATTGTCTTCCCTTAATTTCCAATTGAATGTAGGCTATGCTACTCAAAACGCCGCCAACTTGCAAGGTAGTTAGAATAGAAGGTGGCGCAGGTTGAGCCGAGTGCGTGACGTCACATAGTGACCACCGGACTACCTCTCCAGCCATACAACTCAGTGTTTCATTGTGAATAACTCGACTTAATTTTAATTTAATTTAAAAGCACTTAACTATCAGGGCACCTATATATACCTGTAGCTACAACATAATATATATCACAACATTAAATTTGTAGCGAATGTCTCAAACTTACGGTCTATATACAAATCATAATTAAGAAGTATAATGACGTTTGAAATGTTTAATTTAAGATATTTATTTAATAAAGTGACTAAAACGTTTAAAAATATTAGTTAAGAACAGTTGCATAGTTAAAGTATGAAATATGATTAACAAGAAAGAACAGTTAACAACATTAAATAACATCTTTCCTTAGCTGCGCCCGTCCAAGCTATTCTTATATTTACATCTATCTTAGGTTGGGGATGAATAAAGTAGAGTTTACAGTAAATAAATGAGTATTTGTGTAGAAGGGTAGTTGTAGATAATTTAAGATAAAACTCGTCAATATACTTTGCGTTTAAACCCCAACCACCCGATCCTCGATCAAACAACTTAGGAGAAACAGAAGCTTTTGTCCGTGTGCCCAGCTGTTCATGTTATTATAACTAAGGTGAAATTAAAAAGTAAATATAATAATAAAAATAATAACAGAACGGAGTTTTGCATTTTTAAATATCTATCAAACTAACACACATTATTAATAATAAACCCCATAAGTTATACTATTGATTATCTAAAAAAAAAGTGTTAGTTATTATTTGCATTTAGGTTTTTAGCAAAAATTCAGGTTGTTGTCTAAAAGTGAGAGAAATATTGTCATCATTTACTGTAATTGGCTATTATATTATTAATATTATTCCAATATAAATACTTGAAGCTGCAAAATGTTATACCTGTTAACTTCGGACTACTAGTTTAGAAACGTTTTATTGAAATGTGACTTTTAGAGTGTTTTTTGTGAACATGGGCTAAGTGACTATGCCCTTTATTCGTAGACTGATTTTTAGACGATGTTAGGGTCAGGGGTTGAATTCCGTTCGGGTTTAAAGAGCTTTTATTTTCTAAAAGGTTTCGCATTTTTCCTTAAATAAATTCTAAATTAATGTAACTATTTATAATATTACTAGGTAACCTGGCGGTCTAGGGGTAAGATGTAATACTTCTGAACTAGGGTCTGGGGTTCAACCCTGGATCTCGGCACAGATTTCTGGTTGCCAATCCCTTTCTTCGCCTCTGACAAGACGTGTATTAATCACAACTTGTAATGTGTGGAATGCCAAGCCTCCACCGTGGTTCGGATCCCACGTTAAACTGTAGGTCCTCCATTTCATCTCACAATCACCCTACCATTACACATTAGCGTAAAGCGTATAACCCGAACGGGTAGTAATACGCAGTGCTAATAATAATAATAATAGTAATAATAATACTAACATTAATGATTAGACTAGTACACAAAATTCACTCTTGTTTTTTTAAACTGAAATTATTTTAACCAAATTGGTTTATTTTATAAGTAAAATTGTATATTTAAAATTTCGCCAGTCAACCCAAACTAAAATGTAAATACCACATCTTTAAAATGTGAAATTTTAAAAATTTATGAAAATTAAACATGTTCTTAGAAAAATAGCAAGGCCTACACTATTTTTTATAAATAGTGAATAATTTCAAAAAAGTTAATAAAACTGTAATATTGGTTTTAAAATTATAAATAACACTTTACAAAACATGATCTGAAAATAACAAAAACACTCAAATAAAAATATAATATAAAACATAATCAAAACAGTTTCAACAATCTTGTCTTCAAGACATTACAATTACACTAACAATTACATAAATAGTTCATAAAATTGACGTTTAAATGAATAAATTAATATTTCCCCAAATAAACCTCCTTAGCTTTGATTACCCTATAATAAAACACAAGAATCATAAGCAATTAGAAATTTGAAACGTTTCATATTTCTTTTATTAATACCTTATTACTTAACGTAACAATCGTTCAATCGCTTCTTCGGTTCCAATTCCATTCTTCTATGCGCAGTTGCTAATGCACCTTATGTGGACTTTCACTAGAAATTATCTTATTTCGAAATTTATTTCTAATCAATTAATAATTATTCTTATAAAAGTTGATGTTGATAATGTAAAATAAAATAAAAAATTGTTCAAATATGTATACTTTTTATTTAAATTTGGTAAGTTTGGTCAAATATATATTGCGATGTTGATGTTGATCAGCAGTGATTTTAGAGAAGTTAACCAACATAATTACTTAACTAAATAGTAACCAATGTTAGTTTGGTAGCTAAACATATTAATATAATAATTAAATATCTTAATTTCTAAAATAATCAATACGTATTCTCAATGTTAACTTTTATATGAACTGAAATTATAATTTAAGAAGGGAGTCATGTAAATTTTGTAAAAATAATAATTATTTTAATTATTTAGTGAAGGGGACCACCATTACATCGCAATTCCTTTACATTAGGTATCCATCGCATCGAGTATTTTGTTTAAATACATTGCAAGTCCATCACGTCGAGTTTCCCCCACCTCTTTACACACAGATAACCCTACTCTGACTTACAAACAATAGGAATAAAGGGACGTATATATACAATAACATCGCATTATAAATAAATCGCATGTCCATTACATCAAGTTTTGCTAGGATAGTGTGCATGACTCTCATCTCAGACTCTCCCTATGAAGGTAGGGCTGGTTGAAAGGATAGTGTGCCTGACTCTCACCTCAGACTCTCACCATGAAGGTAGGGCTGGTTGAAAGGATAGTGTGCCTCTCACTTTGAAGGTGGGGTTGGTTGAGAGAATATTATAATTTATTTAAAACTTAAATAAACCTCACCATAACCGAGATGCCTAGGCAACTTGATCTACAACACTCCTAAAATAAATAGGCTACACAATAATTTTGTTTTTTACTTCTTTGGAAAAAAATTTCTAGATAAAAAGGTATATTTTTAATTTGAAAATTATATTCTTGTTTTATTTCATCTTTGCTTTTCGTTGCTCAAAAACAATTTGTATTTATAAATTTAAGTCTTAGAGTTTTTTTTAAGTACATTAGATTTCTGAGAAGCTAAAATCTCCTCCTCCAACGAGGAGTCAGTTGACTCTTCATTCTTATTAGCTGTACGTCAGAGTAGGGTTATCTGTGTGTATAGAGGTGGGGGAAACGCAACGCGATGTACCTGCAATGTATTTGTACCATTAACGTGATGTAAATGTATACACCCATTTAGTGATCTAATTAGCTAGTTTTTAGTTTCATTGCCTTGTCATGGCAATGCAACTTCAATCGAGGATAATTCAAAATGGTCGAAAATATTTAATTTGTCTACCCATTGATAGTAGTTTTAGAGTTCTATTACTTTATTAATGAAATATTTGATATTAGTTTTAACAATTTGTTAAGCAAACAAATGATTTATCAGTGAAACTGCCGATAAAATATAAATTAAATAATCTATACTTGATATTACATTTAACAAATTGATATTTATCTGATTGGACAAACCCTTCCTTCACCTCTGACAAGACATGCATTAATCACAACTTGTGAATGTGTGTAAATGCCAGGCTTTCACCGTGGTTTGTATCCCACGTTAAATTGTAGCCTGTAGGTCCTCCATTTCATCTCACAATCACTCTACCTTTACACATTAGCGTGAGTGCGCACAACCCGAAAAGGTAGTAAGACGCAATGCTAATAATAACAACAAATTGATCTGTAACCCGCCTCGGTGGCGTAGTTGGCTAACGCGCTTGTCGTGTAGAACTCGACTGCTGAGGACAGGGAGATCGAGGTTCGAATCTCGGTCGGGTGAACTGGGGGTGGTTTTTCCTAAATGGTTTTCCACTCTTAACCTTCCCAATTCCTAATCCATTAGCGTAATTAGTACTTAAAAGCGTATAACCCGAACGGGTAGTAAGACGTGGTGCTAAATAATAAAAATTGATCTGTACGTAGGTGCCTACATCAAGAGGAAGCTTTAAAATGACGAGCCTACAAAACGTTTAATCTCGATCCCGAACTTTAATGACAAGCTCGAAATCTGAGTACTCGAAGAGTCCTATTTATTAACATTTACTTTGATATAAGAACTGTGATATGACACGTAAAACTTTGTCGAAAATGGTTCGACACCTTAACTCAGTCGGCAAAATGTCTTTATATCGAGCTAAGCGTATCAGGTTTGATTTCTGGCATGGCCGAAAAATGTATCATTGGTGAAATGTAGGTTTCCCCTAATTTAAAATTAATTAATTTAACTTTAAATACATACCTATCGCCTTACTTTGGCATGAACTACAATATTTTTGAAATGATAAGCAATGATTTTAAATAAACCCACCTTAGTGGCTTGATTGTCTACAGCATCACTTTCTAAAGACTAGTTTCACAATGACAGGAATATTGGGGTTCGTATCCTGGTCGGGTGTACTGAAGTTGGTTTTACTAAATGGTTTTCCAATCTCCCTCATCACAAATGCGTGCGGATACACTTCCTCTAGATGTAACCTTTATCATCCCTAACACATTAGCGTAATTAGTACATATACGTATAAAACTGAACGTGTAGTAAGACACAATGTTAAAAAAGAAAATTCAGATATCTGCATATCTCAGCACTCTGGTAGATTGTTCTACTAAGGCACCAATTTAACTTTCTCCACCTTCCAAGTAGGCCCATTTTATTAATTCAATTATAATTGGATGATGTTTTATGAATAAGATTTGCGCGTCCAATAAATAATCAATTACTTTTCATTTATCGTTAAAAAATCATACATTTTAAGTGAGAGAGTAAAGTAATAATCGCTGCTTCCTAAAGTAGGGGTGAATGTCTGTAGTATTTGATAAGCTGAAGCTTGAAAGCCAAACCAACGTTCAACCGGAATATATGCTATTCCAGCAAATATCTTAATTTTAGCCTTATCTCATTACTGTTCTTCAATTCAATGTCTAATTTGATTTTCTGAATTGTGTTGCCAACATAGCGCATCAAAATAAAAGTTATATTCATCTAATTATATAATAAATCTATAATAACAAAAGGAAGTGTTTGGCTGTGTGTGTGTTTGTTTGTGTGCGATACCCATCCAAATATACGGCACGCAGAGATCTGTAATTTTTAACATAAGTGAACGGAAGAGGGTCCGAATGCACCTCGGAGCAGGATTTTTAAATTCTTGATTAGCTTTTTAATTGGGCAATTTTCAACAATTTTTTTAAGGAACCACGGGCAACGTTATGCGGGATTACTAGTTATATTTAAAAGTTATTGTTGTTTTGTGCGATACTACTAGATTTAAAATTATGTATATCCCGAGTAGCCTATATAAAAATTATAATTTAAGAATATACATTTTTATTTACCTTGAAAGAAAATAATAAATCACCATATAATGAATGGTTAATCTCCAGTGCAATTAGTCGATAATCAAATTTTGACATTCTGTAATATAGATATCAAAGTCAGAAGAACTATGGTAAATATGTATATATAAATATACATATATATATATATATATATATAATTATCTTAGCATTTAATATTCTATTTTAAAAGGTTTATTCAATATTTAGGGATTAAATTAAGTGGATTTTTTCTAACATAAATATTTGTACATCAACGCATATCAATTAAGTAAAATACGAATATAAACAAAGGAATATTTTACTAAGCTCAAATTAGTAAAAACATATAAAAATCGTAAAAAAGCGTATTATTCTTTTACCAAGGCCTTTTTATGGTGCGTATGTGTTCAAAAAAAAATTCTTATAAACAAAAGCCTAATACCGCGTCTAAAGTTTTATTCAGCATAAAAAAAATAGCAAGTTTTTGTTCATAAATGGATGTAGGTTGAAAAAGTGGAAGCATCATGTTAAAAAACACACAAAATATAACTTCGCCGGCGTCTCTTCTTTCTCACTTCATGAGTAGATGGCGTCGCTCTATATGTTCTAGCTGATATAATACATCAGTTAGTGCGCACGTACGCACACAGACGCACGCACACGCACATACTCTGAGTAAAATAGGGGACTATACGTCGAGGATAAAAACACAGAGGTAGGTAGGGGATATGCCATTCACTTTAATGTATTCGCTTTATCCCCTAAGCACTGATAATGCCAAAATATTACCCTATTCATTCACTAAATCCTCTTACCCTATAACATTCAATGAGAGAGAAAATGTTTGAGAAACATAGTCACACAAAATTTACACACTCATATCGATGGTCTTACGGTATAAGGTGTAATTAGAATACTGGACCACCAGTAGTGGAGTTTCAAGATTGTTTGGGTGTACTGAGGGTGTTCAAATATGAATATGAGGAAAAAGTAAAAAATAGATTTTTTTTTAATATCAAGCCACTAGACTTCTGTCCGTATATTTATTGAAAATATTGTACTTTGTTGTTTTAACACACCTCCAATAATAAGCTTCATAGTATTTCCTCTGGGTATACTCTATTCAGATTTTTCATTGTGACGTGATAACCGTTCGGGTTATATGATTACAATAGTTATGCGACTAGAACAGAGATGATGAAGGTAAAATTTAGATAATTTATACTCGCATTTGTGTGTAGTAATAGTTAGAAGAAATTTACAGAAAAAAACTATACCCAACCGGTATTCGAACCCCAATATCCACATCGCCTTCATTCCAGTAAGATATAGTTCGAGTGTGAAGCGTTAGATTATTTTACAACCTATTTGAGTGCTATTTTGTATTTTGTGCAAAGTAGATAACTGGGTGTTATCATGTCGATGTGTATCAATAAAATTAGGTCAAGAGCTCTTAATTTATCTTACAACCCACATACAAATGTTTATTTTTTAAAAGAGCAGACTTTTATATACGTGTCTATAAAGTTTAGACTCCATTGAACTTCATATTAATGCAATATATATATATATATATATATTTGTACTGTGCAATTGTCCGTCTAAAAAAAAAAAGTTTAGTGCACCTAGAAATTTGTTTCGTGAAAATTAGAGTTGACTGTGCTATAATAATTATAATAATATTTAGCACAACGTCTTACTACCCGTTCGGGTTATACGCTTTAAGTACTAGTTACGCTAATGGATTAGGAATTGGGAAGGTTGAATTAGAGGAAGTGAACCCGCATTTGCGTGGAGGGAGAGTGGAAAACCATTTAGAAAACCACCCCCACTTCACCCGACCGAGATTCGAACCTCAATCTCCCTGTCCTCGGCGGTCGAGCTCAACACGACAAGCGCGTTAGCCAACTATGCCACCGAGGCGGGTGACTGTGCTATTCTTTTTGAGTAAGATTAGTTGGTTTTTGTGTCAATATCTTAAAATTTCTCAATTCTCGATAAGCTGTAAAATTAATAAAGAAATAGTTTTGAGATACAAAGGAATTTTAAATAAATATAGCTAATTTCTATAAAATAAAGTTTTTTTATCGTCTTTACTCATATGTATCAAACAAAGCACTGGTTGTGTGGCCTTTTTATTGACAAGTATTGATAGTTTTTGACAAAAAAATAATAAAACGCTTTAGAGTTTATATAATCCAGATTCATAATCTATTAGTGAAATTATTTATTTATATATAACCAGAGACGAACAAACGCAAAGTGGGACGGGAAAACGCGAAGATAAAACCTTTATTTGATGTTTTAGTATCCTTCACTAAAGTTGAGAAATAATACACCAAATTTAGGTCCTTCACTAAAATTTAGGAGTGAAAATTAATAAAACTTTGACCAATGGGCACGATGATAAAGTCGTTAGTATAGTTTATCTTGAGTTCTCGGTCTTAGGTTAGAATTCCAGCTGGGAGCATTGAGGGTTTACTTTAAACGGTTTTCTAATTTCCTAATTAAATGAGGGCACTTATCCTCTAGAATTATATTTCCCTCATTTCAAACCATTTAATGTAAATATTTGTGGATAGCACAAACACTGTTCGGAGGGTAAGTAGACTTTATTAGAGGCTCTAACAATCCTGAGTTTACGGAGACGGAGAGGTCAGGGTTCAAATCCTAGCTGAGTACAATATACTGAAGATTTTTTTTTATAGTTAGTTTCGCACTCTCTCTCTCTCTCTCTCTCTCTCTCTCTCTCTCTACATATATTCTGGTAAATTTACATATTGATTTTCTATTAGAATAAATAGAATGAGTATATCCCGGACAATTAAGAAAATACGTGGTGTTGAAGAAATCTTCCGGATGGGTAGTAAGACACGAAGTATGTGAGGCAGAGCCTGAAAGTTAAGGTCACACAGGTAAGACGGAGACAAAAACCAAAAATACAAAAGGCAGGAGGGTTAGGTCTAAAAAAAAAGCACAGAATAATATGAAATAAAAAAAAAGCTAGTCTTGGTTATAAGAAAAATTGGTGAAGAGAAGACTAGGATAGCGTATACACGGCATGACACGGCAAAGAGTAATGAGTCCATGGTTACCGCGAGGGATTGTTGTCTAAAACCTTCTTCCCCTGGAAGGGTATGAGGTGATGGATTGTTAGCCATCGCTTGGGACGGGCAAAGGGGAGGCTTCCTAGCTTTATCATCGGTGTTACCTAACATCCAACACCACCGCCAATGCGAGGGTAAAACACACTGGGATTAGCGTGAGGGCTAGGAAGTTACAGGATTTTAGATGCGTGTGTGCGGTGAAACGGTAAGCCTACCTTTTAAGCTAATGGAACCAACTGTTCGCAAAGCTACAGGTAAAACACCCTATTTCCAAACATACACAAACATTAGATACATATTATATAAGGCCGTGTTCAGTCTAGTGTGAACTGACTGAAACTTTTAGATCTCTCTTTAATCTAGATATATCATAGAGGCTATTTAAAACACAGAGTAGTATTTGCAGAGGCGTACTTATGGGAGGGTTAACTCTCCCCCTTTCTTTCTAAAAATTGTGGTTAGCTAGTATATCAAGACGAAAGGTAGTTCGTCAGCGACAAGTACTTCAATTAAGTTACAGGACTTTTACTAGTTTATTTACGCTAACGCAAATAACTGTAACCTGTAAACGCTCATATAATTTATAATATTTTTACCTTTTTACTTTCTCGCTATATTACAGGTAGAGAAAGTATTGTGATCGTAAAAAGAATCGAACTCGAGATTTTGATGAATCTCGACGTTTCATGACCCCCACGAATCCGAAAAAGTTGTTTTTGAATGTCCGTCTGTCTATCTGTACCTCCTACTAGAGCCTAAACTATTTTACTGATTGGGCTAAGACATGGAATATAGGGTTTTCATACGGTTGCCCCAAGGGATTTTTGGAATTGGATATCTAACTCTAAAATTAAGGGTAGTTTACTGAAGGGCAAAAACAGAAAAAGTCGACTTTGTGAAAATCGGCTAACCGATTTTATTTTATTTAATTTCTAAACATTTATATATTCTAAACAAAATGGCTTCCCTCAATATTTTGGCAAAATGAGTTTAAGGGCTTAGGTCTGATGCGTTAATTATCTTTTTTTATAATATCTCCTAGAATATTAGAAATATGAAATTACTTATCATCACAAATATGTAGGTCTATTTATAATTCAAATATTTTATTTGAAGTATATTTATATAAAATCAATAACTTTCAAGCTATACGCAAATATTCAGATATATATTTTAACTTTTCGAACACAAGATGTAAAGTATTACAACCGTAAAAAAAAAAATTTAACCTGAAATGTTGATGAATGTCGACGTCTCATGACCCCCCAAGCCCTAAAAAGTGGTCTTTGCAATGCCGTCTGCCTGTGTGTCTGTTTAAACTTAAAATTAAGAGTCGTTTAATAAAGGACAAAAAGATAAATAAGATCGATTTTCTCAAAATCGGCTCCAAATATTTTGATTAACATTTTTATCTGGGCATTGATTAAGATTATAAATAAACTGGCTATTTTCATTTTCCAATAAAAATGACTTTTAGGGTACTTTGCAAAAGCAGAATCTTCCGTATCCCCGTAACTCTTTGAAATACTAAATAACTTTTCATTGCAAAATTGTAGTACTATTGAAAATAAAAAAACTTATATGAAATATATTTTTACAAATCCAACCGTTTCTGAGATATTGGCAAATATATTAATACAATTTTGTAAGTTTTAGTTTTAAAGAGATACTACTTAAGTTTTAACGCAATAATTCTCCAATGCAATAGAGTAATTAAATATTAGAAAGTCTCTCAAAAAGTTTTTTTTTTCCTTAAACCTCTTAGGAGGAATGTTTGTACAACAATGATCTATCTCCATTTTATATATTCGATAGTCAATATGTACATTTTTTCTGGGCTACATTTATAAATGAGGAATTTAATAGGAATGCGATGGCATGAAGATTTGCAACACTTAATAAAATGTCAAAAATTTTAACCGGAAGTTGAAATTTTAATACGAAGTGTTGACCCTTGTGGACCCAACTTTGATCTTTTTTATCGGTCCAAACATACAAATACAAATGAGGACATTAATTCTTTAAAAATAAAATTATAAAATCTAGAACCGAGACTAAAAAAAAATATTTACATAAGTATAGTGCAATTAATGCTTGGGTTTGCTAGTGTTTATTATTTAGTTTCACATATATTAAGAGTTTTGAGTAAATATCTCCATTTTCAGACAAAAGATCGAGAAAGTCCACGCGGAGTTGCGTATCATTTATTTAAATTTAGTACTGGGAAATAGTGAGTTGATTTTTATGCTTTTTGGTGACACAGAGGTTATAAGAATTTCTTAATGTGTTTCTGAGCAGTGTGTAATATCTCATACATTCTCTGTGGCAGAGTGTTTCTGCAACAATTTGTATTATTTAGTTTCACATATCTTACAAAATTAGAGTAAATATGTCTACTTTTAGGTAAAAATGCGAGAAAGTCTATGAGGTGCATCGTACCATTTATTTTTAATACAATCTTATATTAGTTTACATTCATAGCTAAAACAAACCAAAATCACAAACTCTATGCTCAAATTTTTACTATTGATTATTGATACAATTCTTCTTTTAACATTATTTTCAAAATGGGTAGATGGATTTGATTTCTATACAGCCCTTTTGAAAACTACGCACATATATTAAATTAATAATGAGGGAATTTTCACTAAAGACAAAATATTTATCTGTGAGAATAAATTGTTGGCGTTCTGGTATGTGCAGACATTATATCTTATATTGAGTAAGTTGATGTCGTTGTATGGTAGTCAGATCCGGATTAATACTTTTGGGGGTCCTATGTCAAGTTTTTTTTACTTCATAATTTATTGAAGTAGAATAGAAGACTGTAGAGTATATAACATAATGTGTGACATATTAAAAGTTTCTGAAAATACCTAATTGTATAACTTTAATTATAAATACACTTATTGTTAGCAAGGTGAAATAAAATAAAGTGCAATCAAAATATTTTTATTTTCTCTTCGAGAAATATATCTTTAACCAGAGTCTAATTTTCGAAGAAAGGCTTTTTTTATAAGATACAAAAAAATTGCCGTCAACATTGATAACATTGTATTATATTTTTAGTGTTATTTTATTGGTATTGAGAATATATATAAAAATTTACAGACACATGACTTGAGTATGAATACGTGAAAGTTGATATTGTAATTTTTTTAACAATCAAACAAAGCCCTTCTTTTAAAAACTTGACTAGTAAACAGGTGTTCAATATATATATCAGCTAACAGGTACAGTTCTGAGTGCAGAAAGCTTAAATGTATAGACTAGTTTTTCTCCGTATTTTGTAAATCATTAAAAATATCTTAACATCCCGATGACATTTACTTTAAACCTCCCTTACTTCTTGCTGACCCGTTCTGGCCCTAAAAATGTCCACAATTTTCTCAGACGCGTAACAACTAAGCCAACTTTTTATTTTAAAATAATTAAACATATATTATACCCTAAAGGATTTCTATTTATAAAGTGAAGGTTAAATTTCCCATCCCACGAAGTATTGTGTGTTTATGTACAAACATGTGGGCCCAAGTTTGTTTCATAGGCATAGCGAATGAGTGGTCCATTGTTCTATACAATTTGCCGATGTTTTGTCCAATAACAATGTACACCGTTTTGTGAAACGTGCTTGGGAAGTGGGTTTTAATTGAAGAGGGAACATGCCAAAGCCAACAGCTAAAGTACAAGTATATTCCATTAAATTGATTACCGGGAATCGGGGAAATATGTCGTACTAATACCCTTTATTTACGTGCGATATTTTCATAGAAATTTGATATTGAATTCAATATGCGTAAAATTAAAGTATGGATGTAAAGCTATCATAGCACGTATTGGTAAATCAAGTAGATATTGTAATATCTTACGCGTAATTTGATAACTGCACAAGTCTTAGGTTTCTGCGATAGTTCACTACAAACGCATACGTGGCTTAGCAAACCAAACTATGATTCCCCTGTATTTCAAACAAAAGAAGAGAGAATTATCCTTTATTTGAACATTTTTGTTAAATAAAAATTTTTGTAATTAATAAACAATTTATAGATATAAGACTTTAATTAAACATATCAAAAACTTCAAAACTCCATGGAATCAGCCCACAATCGAGCTATACCGACCGAGCAACAGACGATGTTAGTCATGATATCGACAACATTTGCGGATGGAGGGTGTCATGCGGTTAGCAAAAAGAACACAATGGTCATTAATCTCAATTTTATTGACCGGAGCTGTTGCTTATTTATTCAAGTAGCTCCTATTTTGTCCTACCGAGGCTGTGTTTGGCCCCGTTCTAGACCCACTGCTTTACATATAAATTCTAAATGCGCCGGGAATGGAACCCGATACCTCAGGAGCTATAACCACGAACTCTCACCACTAAGCTACAGAGGCGGTAAATTAAAAATATATACATATATAGTTAAAAATACAATATTTTGTTTCAAAATAATATATGTTTACTTGCATAACATACATTAAATACATAGAACCTTTTCTGGGAAGAAGAATATTTTTATTGGCAGTCTTCTGTTTAAAGAACAAGGAAAAAAACAGTGATTGTGGGAATGCGTGTCTAATATTTTGTAGTTCTTAATTTGCTATATTTTCTGTTAAATTTGCCATTATTATTTGAATACACGTTTCTCTACTGAATTAAGTACGACAACATCGGCGTGTCTATTGGGCGCAGTAGGATAATGAGCGTAAACAGATACAGCACTTAAATAAACGGCCATTCATTCGGTGCAATGTACACTCAACATTCCCCTAAACGTTGTCGTACAATCTTACACTATGGCCCTATATTTTAGTACTAGCCCCCTTCCCTGTAAAAAAATATTGTAAGGAATCCTGTAGAACAAAGCTTCAAATAATCCATCATGTCAATATAAAAACAAAACTTTTTTACTTATTTTTTTAAATACAGTCCTACTATCACTGTATAGCCCCCTCCCTCTTTTTATCCTCCCTCCTATTTTCATCTCATTCTTCTTTATTCACCCCTACTCCCCCGCCCCCTTCAACAACTTTTTTTACAACGACTATTTATATACTATCGACATTTTTATGAGGAATAAATTAAATTTTCAAAATAAAATATAGCCTATCTTACTCGCTGATAATGTAGCTTTATATTGGTGAAAGAGTTTTTAAAATCGGTCCAGCAGTTTTTGAGTTTATCCATTACAAACCAAAAAACCAAAAAATCAAATCTTTCCTCTTTATAATATTAGTATAGATATAGATGAACCATAATGTAATTCGTCAATGTAACCGTACTTACTACCTTTCAGAGTTAAAGGATTGTACAATTAAAGACATATTTTAACTAGTTAAGTCTTAATTTATAATAGTGTATGGAAAATACCAATGAGGAGATGAGAGTTTCGCCGTAGGGCATGCGTATCGAAGGATTCATATTGTTACGGGTAGGTAAGAGTTCAAATCCCAGACGGGGCGTACAAGATTAATTTATCCTAGATGGTTTTTCCCTCAATTTCGCTCTGTCCGAGCGTGACTATTCATAATTTAAATATTATATTCATCATCCTACCCTATTAGTGAAACATGCCTAGCACCTGGATGGGTGGTAAGAATTGGTGAAAATTTTTTTTTATGTTTGATTCAGTTACCACTAATTGAATTACTACTTGCCTATATAAATTAATAATATATATATGTATGTAAAGCTTGTTTGAATAAATTCTTTAACTCATAGCTATTTTTTTAATTCAGAGTAATTTTAAATCATTTTATAAAATATAAATGATATACTTAGCCCTGCACCTATTTGCAAAATAGAGAAAAGGACTTAATATATTTTGTATAGTAACGATGGTGAAGCATGTTTAGTTTGAATCAATTAAAGTAAATTTGTGTAAGCTATATATTCAAGTGTGTATGTTCATCCCGATTTATTGTGTATATTGGTTAACAGTGAACACACCACTTAATCTTAGCAAACAGGAAAATGTGAATGAATTTTAAAGGGATTCATAAGCTTTTTCCAGGTTATGTCAGGCCGTATTGTGGACATGATTCCTAAAACACCCTCGTGGGTATTCTAAGTCAAATTCAAGCCTAGTAGAGCACAACACCTAATTCTGGTACTAAAAATAAATGTTCACTTAAGGTGGACTAATAATTTAAATGATTAATCGGCAGCTCAAACAAATATGACGGGTATATAAAACATAAGCAATTGAAAATATTCCACATGATTGTAATAAATGTTTACTTTTGAACTCTTCTATTTTCCTGAGATTATTAATTGACACTTCATTGTGAACCATCTTTAATTGATGATCCGACTAACTGGTCACTATTGTTTGGCGAGGTATTTCGTGCGGAATTGTAAACAAGTTTTCCCTTTGCCCCTCTATTCCCCCATGCCAAGAGCCCAATCTGACAACAAATTTTAAACGGCTTGAAAGGAAAAGCTACCAGTGCCACTGTTATAAAATAACGGTTTAATGGTTTTTGTACTCTTAACGATGTTAAACCCCATCCCGGTGTATCCCTTATTTAATTTACGACCGAAAAACAAACATTAGTCAAAATATGTTCTTTGTTTTTATTCGTATACGTGAATACGTCGACAAAGGTGGCAGGTTCATTTTATTTTGACTACCAGTGAGTAAAAGGTTCAAATCCCAGCCTGGCGTATCGAGTATATTTTTCGCTAAATTTGTTCCACGTTCCTAGCACGCCAATCCGGATGGGATGACAAATTAACTGTAGACCTATACTTTTTTACGGGGGGTGGAGCGGGTCGAGGGAATAGCTTAGGTTAGTTTATAAATTAAAATTATTTTTAAATTTGATATATTTTTAAAATGGCTCTAACGTTTGTGTTCAAAATGAGTTTACATAAATTAGAAATTTTACCAAAAAGACTTTTAAGCTTTAGTTCAACATATTTATCTGGTAATTGTTTCTCATGATAAAGAAAAATACATTTTGATTTTTATAAATATTCATTACTCTATAAATAGCTCGTTTTGAAAACTTGTTTTTTTAAAATTATTTGAACAATTTTGTTTACACTATTGAGTTAGGGATCAGGAATAATTGATTGAGAGTAAATACACCCGTATTAGCGTGGGGGGAGAGTTTAATACTATTTATGAAAAACCAGCCTTAGCGCGCCCGACCGGGATCGAACCCATGTCTCCACGTCTTCGGCAGTCTAGTTTAACACGAGAGTATCGCGTAACACCACACTGCCACCGAAGTGGGTTCGACCACTGTTGCCTGTAGGTAACTAATAAAATTTAAAGGCCATGTTTGAGATTATTTAGCAAACACATAGTTTATATCATGAAAATAATAATTAAAAATGTGTTATATAAATAAGTACCAATTTGATTATGTTTTCTGAAGGGATATGTGGACCTAAATAAGACTCAGTTGTTTATACACAGGTCTCATCTGTTTTAACTTTCTCGCTGTCTTACAGGTAACAAAAGTATTGTGAGCGTAAAAAAAAATCCAACTCGAGATTTTGATGAATCTCGAAGTTTCATGACCCCCACGAATCCGAAAAAGTGTAAAAAGGCGAAAAGAGAAAAAATCGATTTTCTCAAAATAAGCTCTAACGATTTTGATTAAAATTCTTATTTAGGCGTTGATTAAGATTATAAATAAACTGGCTATTTTCATTTTCTCATAATTACTTTTAGGGTACTTTACAGAAGCAGAAGCTTCCGTAATTCCGCAACTATTTGAGATACTAAATAAATTTTCATTGCAAAATTGTAGTACCATTAAAAATAAAAAAAACTTTTATATGAAATATATTTTTATAAAACCAACAGTTTCTGAGATATTGGCAAATATATTAATAACATTTTGTGAGCTTCAGTTGTAAAAAGATACTAAAGTTTTAACGCAATAATTCTCCAATGCCATAGAGTAATTAAATATAAGTAGGTCTCCCAAAAAGTTGGTTATTTTTCCTTAAACCTCTTAGGAGAAATGTTTGTACAACACTGATCTATAACCATTTTAGACTCAATAGTCAATATTTACATTTTTTTATTGGTTAAAATTTATAAATGGGGAATTTAATATCAATGCGATGGCATGAAGATTTGAAACACCTAATAAAATGTCGAAAATTTTAACCGGAAGTTGAGATTTTAATACCAGGTGGACCATGTGGACCCAGTATTGATTTTTTTATCGGTACAAAAATACAATTTGACACATTAATTATTTAAAAATAAAATTATAAAATATAAAACCGGGACTCAAAAAATGTTTTTCATAGATATAGTGCAGTTAATGCTTGGGTTTGCTAGTGTATATTATTTCGTTTCACATATATTACGAGTTTTGAGTAAATATCTTCATTTTTAAACAATATAGCGAAAAAGTCCACGCGGAGCTACGTACCATATATTTATTTAATTTAGTATTCATCTCCTGAGCTCATTTGGAAGTTTGCTGAGGGTCCTGGGTTTGAATTATGGTATTATAGAAAATGTACCATTGGTCAAATTAAGGGTTCACCTTTCGCCATCACCCGCTTTGGTGGGCACGCGAACTAGATTTCAGACCCATCTGGTATAACAAGTCAGTGACGGGTAGTTAAGTTCATATTCTGATCAGTTGTAGCAAGGGTAGTTTTCGATAAATAGTTTTTCAATCTATCTCTACAAAAACTCGGGTATATAATCCTCTAGCTAGATGCTACCTCCCCGTGCATTTACAATGTGTGTAATCGAATAAATTCACCCCAGACGAGTAGTAAGGCGCGGAGAAAATATTAATTGAGGTAGAAATATTGGTAGTTGCGTCTATCATAGAATTAAATATATATATTAAGTTATTGTCTTATATTATCAACCAGCTCAGAAAATTCATCATATATGTCTGTGGTAAAAATAAATGCTAGAAAATAAGAATATGGCCTACATCTGAAATTTCTAAAAAATAAACTACACCGGGAAGTGTTTCAGTTGCCTTATAGTTCCTAGATAGAGCAATTGTACAGATTCATACAAGATGCTTTATACATGACAATAATAGAAAAAGTTTGCATACGCGGTTATTTCTTAAATAACTTTCGCAAGGAAAAAACGGAAGCTCTAAACTTTACATTAGATTTGTTTTATCTTGTTTTATCGTTTTCCATGCTATACGTTTGGGCTACGGCTAGCCGAGCTTGATAATAATAGGTAACTAAATATGCCTCAAGTTAGATTAAAAAAAAACTAGTTGATTGGTTTTAGTTATTGAAAGAAAATCCATGTATGTGCATAGTAGCATACTGAGAATATTTTAACAACCCTTATCTTTCTCTCTTCTTATTACTCTAAGAAAGTATGGATGATTTTTATATGGGCATGCCCTCAGATCTTCGGATGGTTAGTGCTGCCTGCACCGTCTGGTATAGATCCATGTACTAGGGGAGCTCAAGAAGTGTGGTGGTTCCGCATTGCTTTAAACACCATTTATATGAACGAGCGTGAAAGGGCCTATCAATTTTCCCAAGAAAAGTATTTACCCACACATTGAAAGGTTATTTTAAATGTTACAATCGACATGGGACCAACGGCTTTATTTCCCCTGATGAGAAAGTTGGGCTACAGAATTTTATCGTTCAAGAAAAATCTGTTTATTTGAGCTGGGCTTAAACCAACTAACATCGGATCCTGGGGAGAAAACTTCCAATCAAGACCACTAAGGTCGACATATTTATCTCTATAATGGTTAATTTCCAATATGTAGAAATTATTAAAGTTGAGAAAAAATTTAAATTCAAGAATATGAATTATATTATTATTATTATTATTATTATTAGCACCGGGTCTTACTACCCGTTCGGGTTATACGCACTTACGCTAATGTGTGATGGTAGGGTGATTGTGAGATGAATTGAAGAACCTACAGTTTAACGTGGAATCCGAACCACGGTGGAGGCCTGGCATTTACCCCATTCACAAGTTGTGATTAATACACGTTTTGTTAGAGGTGAAAGAAGGGTTTGGTATTCATGTAAATCTGTCCCGAGACCGAGGATTGAACCCCGGACCCCAACACAGAAGTCCGACACCTTACCCCTAGACCACCAGGTCATCAATATGAATTACAGAAACCAAAATTGACAAACCCAATGAGCTTTCACAAACCCCTAATATAAAAAAATATTATAAAATTAATATCATAGTAAAAATCATGTGTGTGTGTATATATATATATATATATATAATAAAATCAAAATTATAAATTCCAATCTTAGCTATTAATATGTCTCTCTGTACTCGGCACTACATTCAAAATGGTTTGATGGGTTTCGTTAAAACTTCATAATTGGATGCTAAATAATTATTATTTGAGGTGAAATCGTGATTATAGTTCTAGAGCTAAAATTAAAGGTAGTTTACTAATGTTGATTTTGAGTATTCTGAATTTTTCGAAAATCTCTTTGACGAGTTATTTCAGTGTTTTACATAGAAAATAACAATATATGATTATTGCTATTTTCATACAAAACTATTTAGTGGTAATTTATTTATGAATGGAAGATTTTCCAAATTTTTAATTATTCACTTGTGGCTTCCGTTCATAATGAGTATCCAAGAAGTTTTTATTTTAATCTTGGATTTTTTTTACTTAAGGGTTATTTGTACTGATAACCAATTTAGAAAATTGTATTTAAATTATAATATACTCCGTGTTAAAGTATATAAGGATGAAATGTACCAATAAGGAGAAGGGAAGTGAATTGAGTTTGGTCTCCACGTTTTACCATCCGTCTTGGCTATTTACATATTTACACTAATAGAGTATGGGGCAAGAACATATAATTTTAAGGAAGTTAATTTGTTTGCGTGGACTGGTGATAAACCAATCCTGGTACTCCTTACTCAGGTACAAACCCTGACCTCTCAGTCAGCAGAGAACTAGACAAGACCAGATGAGACGCCTAGAGTCTGCGTCTCCAACAGTGCAGCTTTTATTATAGTCAAGTAGACTTAAAAACACAAAATTAAATTACCACAAATATAATTACTTGTTTTCCTTAATTTTCACTATATACAGATATAACTTTGTATAAATTATTTAAAACTTATATTCTAAGAGTAATAGAAGATTAGGATGGATTCTAGTCATTTACCAAAGCTATAAATTGGAGGGAGAGTGAGAGACATATTATTTGAATAAAAAACTTCTTTGTGCACCTGTTCAAGCTAAAACTGTGTCTTCCAGGGTTAGCTCATCTATAGAATAAACAATTTACAGACCCTAAAACGTAAATTTAACATTTAGTTCAATGAAACGTAATGTTAACTTAATGGTATATTATGCTTGCTTACGAAATTCTAACCTGGGTTCACCATATAAATCTAGATTATCTGGTGACTAAGCTGTGATACCATGTGTCACGCACACTAACCACTCAATTAACTGTAATTGTCCCATCCCCTCATCACCGGGTGAACTTCATCAATCTAACCCACTCCATCTTTACTCCTGGTATTATTATGTCATTAATAACCAACATGATAAACTATTTACGAAGAAATGGTACGACACAAACACATAAACTTTCTCATAAGATATATATTGACCCAAAATTTTCAAACATGGGTTTTCAATAAACTACCATTTCAAATAAGCTTTACCCAGAAAAACCAACAGAGTGAAATTTTTTCAAATATAGGATTTCAGTAAATTAACATTTCAAATATGTTTTCCACAAAAGACAAACCCATAATATTGTTTATTACAATAAATCTCCTCGGTCCCGGCAAAGATTTATCTGATTACCAAACCCTTCCTTCACCTCTGACATCTTGTGAATGTGGGGAATGCCAGGCCTCCACCGTGGTTCGGATTCCACGTTAAACTGTAGGTCCTTCATTTCATCACACAATCACCCTACCATTACACATTAGCGTAAGTGCGTATGACCCGAATGGGTAGTAAGACGCGGTGCTAATAATAATAATAATAATAATACAATAAATCTCTTCATAAATAATAATTAAAAAAGTTAGATTATTAAAATTATTTTAAAATAAATTATAACTTCCCAAAATAAGTTGTTTTGTAAGTAAATATTATTTGTATTTGTAAAAATAAAAAATATTATTTATGGTAAAAAAAATCTTGACCTCTATATTGAACTAAATCTTAAATGCCATTTCCTAAAAAGTTTCAACGTTTTAAAAATTTTAATAACTAAACTCTGTTTAAATTAATTTATTTTAAGAAATTAAACATAACAAAGTGTTATTCAACATCACGTAAAATAGTTTTCAAATAACAATTTTAAACAAAATTATTTAAGCCATTTTAATATATTTCCGTTTTTAAAAACTTAATCGTCAAAAAACTACGCTTTAAGGAATTTTTACCCAGTAAAATATAATACGGATTTTAATTTCTTTGACCACACGTAGAAAAATTATTTTATCATAAAAAAAGTCAAACTAAAGATTTTGTTAAATGTTGACGTTTCATGACCGAAACCAAAGAAGTGTTTCAAAATGCGACCTGTCTGTCTGTCCCTAGGGCTAGAGCCGAAACTATTTTACCGATTGGGCTAAGCCAGGGTTGAAAATATTCGGGATATTTTTTAAAAAATAGTTGTGTTATATTGGGTTGTTTTGAGGTTTTTTGGATTTTATTGGGTTTTGGGGTTCTATAAATTTTTGGTGGTTTAATTAAAGATATTATGTAGGTTATCTGACTAAACCAATAATTCAAATATTTTAATTATTCGGGCTTCATAGAAACTAGTTTTAATTTTAACATAGTAAGGAAAGAGTAATAAGGGACAAAGTAAAGGAAAACAATAATGCAACCATGTAATTCTTCACAACAATACTGTATAAACTACCAGTTTGGAAATAAAACGACTTTGTGTAGAAGGAATAGAAAGAGGTGGGAGAGGAGACCACGCATCAAATTACTGGCAAGCCAGCTGCAGAATTGATTTATTGCTGTCTTTAGTTGAAGGTAAAAGGTAAGAACTTTAATAATCTCGATTTGCATTTTTGAAAAAGTATTATTTCTAGGGCCTAACATCAATACAGTGTAAGTACCTTAAACCGAGTGATTTTAAAGTTGAACATATTATTTTGTTCAACAAATTAAAACATATTTTATAGCTTAGTCAATTGTATAAAATCTGTAATTTCAAAAATGATGTATAACACCAAATTATTATTGGGTTTGAACCAAAAGGTTTTCAACAGATTGACTAACCATTTAAAAAAAAAATATACGATTGATTTGTGTCCAAAATATGAGTGAGTTTCTTTTTTGGGGGGGAGGGTTTAAGTATTTTTTTATAAAACCCAGTTGGATGTTTTTTGGCTGAGTAAAATTATAACAACCCTAGATTATGCTTGGTATCTGGGGTTTTCATAAGCTCCACCCAAGGATTTTTTGAAATTATATTTATAGCCCTAAATTTAAGGGTAGTTTACTGAAGGGCTAAAAAAGATAAAACTTATTTTCTGGAAATTCTTTAAAACAATTTTGATTAAATTTTATATCTAGACACTGTTTATCATTAAAAACCAGATGAACAATTTAATTTTCTCATGCAAATGACTTTGAGGGTACTTTACATAGGGGAAATTTTTCTATTTTCATAATCTTTTCGGAACTATGTGAGATACTAAATAACTTATCGTTGTAAAGTAGTAGACCATTAAGAGATAAAAATATTTTATTTGAAATTAATTTTTATAAAGCCAATACTTTATGAGCTATAAGAATATATATATACTTTTAAATTAAAATCAGATAATGAATTAGTTCCTTAATTCTTTGGTGGACTAATAAATATGATTTTAATTTCTCAAATTTCTTTAACAGTGTTCCTAGTCCCTAATGCCATAGAGCAAGTAACAGTGTAGGCCTATATTATTTCATTTACAATTTTTAATGCAGTGACTCTTCAAAAATGTATAGACCTTTGTTTCACAAAATATTACGAGTTGTTAGCAAATGTATATTTAAATATAAAGCAGAAGGGAATCTGTGCAGTGCACCGTACCATTTATTTTAAATTTGGAATTTAAAAATAATAACTCATCAGTAAGCTACCCTTAATTATAGGGCAAAGGTCAAATTAAAATATCTCAAGATGTTGCCCTATAACATCAAAATATCAAGTTTGAACAAAATCCATCAAATCGTTTTACATATGTGGCCAGGGACAGAGAGAGAGTAATATCCACTTTTTCAAGGTCATATAAAACGTGAAGATTTATCATATTATCCAGGTAATTTTTTTTTTTTAGATATTAAAATACTTTATTTTTATTTTTAGCATGTTAAAACATCTGTTTAACTTGTACAGTAAAAATACCATTAATAATTAGCATAGTGAATGCAAGAGCTAATATATTCGAATAATGTGTGACAGGTATTAACTCACGGTGAATTCATGTTGCCGGTAAACCCACAAACTTAGGGAAAACTGCTCCAGCTGATTATGCCGGTATCATCAGCAGAACGATATCTCACCAGCATAACCCATTTCCCGCTTCGAAGAAATGGCAGATAAGTTTTTCTCTGGGCGCCACACCATCGAAGAGTGCTAGTGGTCATTTAGAGTAATTTTGCAACCTAACCCGCTTCTCCACTTATGCATACCGTCCCCGAGTGCGTCATTTCTGTAACTATATAAGCATCATTCCTCACTTCACGCACACACACACACACATATATATATATATATATATATATATATATATATATATATATATA
>CABFVZ010001905.1:92232-105599 GCA_902151445.1 Timema monikensis | reverse complement strand
ACCCAAGGAATAGCCTGCCAAAGTTTGATGCAATGTTTTAGATACACGTTGTATATATATATATATATATACAACGTGTATCTAAAACATTGCATCAAACTTTGGCAGGCTATTCCTTGGGTTAAAAGAGAATAATTCACATCAGCTACCTAGGGTCCATCTTGAATATTAAGGGTGGTACACACCCATAAACATAGAGCTAAAAACGATTATTGTGTGAAATATTATGAAAACTGATTAAGGTATTACAACGAATCTTTGTATACTATTTATTGAAACCTTGATAATTAATAAACTAAATGTGTTGTTACCATTACCCACCCCATCATGTAAAAAAAAGGGGGATTGTAAAACTTTTTTCTGCAATAAAATGTCTCAGAGTAATTATTACTAATTTTGACTTAAGATTACTAAACAAGGATTAAAATTAAGAAAAAAGGTGTCTTGGAGAAACTGTCTAGCTTTCCCCGTTTTCGAGATAATCACACAAGTTTGAGCTCAGAGACAAGTGTAAATGCCTGCCAGGTAGGCAACCAGATTCGCAGTGTTACTTCGCACTGAAGTCGTTTAATCATTTTTACCGGCACATGTGACTGACTATGTATCACGTAAATTTGGTAAACAAGGCTGGTTTGTGTGTAATGATGGAGATACTCAGATACTTTTCCTTCTTCATAAGCTCCGATGTGTTGCTATTTATCACATTAGTAAGTTATGCTTATACAGTTCACACTTGGGTGGGATTTTAATCACTACACTCACTGGATATTGAAAGCTAAATTAAGAAAATACTAATTGTAGTTCTTATATGTTTTAGTTCCTAGCTTTAAAATCATATTCATAGCAAGTGTTTAAAATGGCGGCCCCTAACGTTTTTGCAATAATTGAAGTGGCGTATCAATGACTGGCGTAATCTTTCGAAAACACGTGGTGTTTCTTGAACCTTATCACATGCAGCACCTAGCCTGGCTAACAGGTCTTCCTCGGATTCAATGGCTGTCTCGTACACCAAAGCTTTGAAAAAGCCCCATAGAAAGAAGTCTAATGGACTAAGGTAAGGAGAGCGTGGTGGCCACGAAACAGCTATACTGGCTGCCTACCTGGCAGGAATTAACACTCAAACATACATGATTATCTCGCAAACAGTGAAAGCTAGACACTTTCTCTAAGACACCTTATTTGTTAATTTTATAGTCCATGTTTTGTAATCTAAGGTCAAAATTAGTAATACTTACTCTGTCATATTTTATTGCGGAAAAAAGTGTTACAACCCCTCCCCCTCCTTTTTTTACATGATGAGGGTGGGTAACGGTAACAGCACATTTAGTTTACTAATGATCAAGGTTTCAATAACTAGTACACAAAAATCTGTTGTAATACCCTAAGCAGTTTTCATAATATTTCACACAACAGTCGTTTTTAGCTCTATCTTTAGAGGTGTATACCAGCCTTAATATTTAAGATGGACCCTAGGTTGCTGATGTGAATTATTCTATTTTCACCCCGTGAATAGCCTTCCAAAATTTGATGCAATGTTCTATTTAATCAATTTGACGGAGGAAGAACTAGGACGTAACTCTGCATCGCTGAAGAAAATACTGCTGACTACAATGTGTCAGGCGTCAGTATCTCCACCTCATCATAGATGAAGCCTCGTATGGGACTTTAAGTATTTCTAAGTTAGAATCTGGTTTAGATTCGTAACACCTCTTTAACTAGGTACATCAGACATAGTTTATTGTGTCAGAATATATTACTTTCTATGTCCATCTGACATAGGTTTTGGTGTCAGGATGTCCAACTTTATTTTTTTATGCCCAAAAGGTATGTTAATCTTAACGCTCTTTTTCTATGTCCATATGAAAGAGTTGTTTGTCCCAATTACGACATGTTTTCCTATGCCCATATGGCGTACTTTAGAATAAAGGGTTTACTGCTCTATTTGTTTTAGGTCCATATGCCTTTATTTACTATGTCAAGGTGTCTGACTACTATAGTTTTATATATTAGGGGAGAATAATTACTCACTAAGCGGTATGACAATGTTTAGGATCTCTTTATGGCGGAAATCAGATTATTTAATGTTTTCTTAAATGACCTATAGTTAAGTCAGTGACATATAGCAATCTCTATTATTTCCTTTTTGGTATATCTATTTACGGTGCGCAATCTGTGGGAGCACTACTAGTTCGTAGTAGTGGCCCGCGGGGATAGTGCTTTCTCTCCGGCTCCTTCAGGCATCGTTTGTATTAAGTAAAACCAATATTGTTTGTTCTATTTATTGTGTGCCCATGAATGGGTGGAAGTATCAATATACTATTGAATATCCAGGCAGTACCTATTAGGAATTGAATGACCATAGTCATTTAATAGCATAGATGCCTGATAGCTCGCCATTTACTATTTGTAACATGCTAGTTCCTCTTCAAGGAGATTATTCTTAGGTTTTCGTAACTCTCTATGGATTTAACTCAATAGCTAGCTTATATTATAACTACCCTCATAGTAACTATAAAATTAGTATTAAATACCCCTTGTGTTCATTCACTATGATTTCGCTATTATTCAGGAATAGACCTTTTAGGTCTTAGTCTGCAATTAGCTAGTCTCGATTGTCTTTATGTATTGTGGTTTAACCTTATTTTATTAATCGCTTTGTTCGTTGTGGGCTCCATCCCCAAAAATCCAGTGAATGAAAACTAATGTAATTCCAGCGTTGTTTTGAAAGTTGATTGATTCTAGCTGTTCCATAAATGTGTCAGAATTTTTTTTGAAATATGTGGAAGACGTTCAAAATTTACCTAAGCTCAAAAAAATCAAGCTCCGGTGCAATCCGTTTTTTGATAGGTATTAACGTTTAGCCACAAGAGGCCTCCAAAGAAAGGTCCACACCAACCTTAAAATTGCTCCGGCATTTTGAATTTTTTTCGAGGGTTAAAAATTAAAATTTTTAACTTTTTGGAATTTTCCCGTCGGTTACGGTCTAGAAGCTATAAGTTTGCCAAATTTCAAGTTTCTATCTTATCTGGAAGTGGGTAAACATTAATGTCAGTTAGTGAGTGAGTCATGTGGCTTTATAGTATAGTGAAGTGATGATTTGTTGCCTTTTTTTGATTGCCACTATGTTGAGGCAGACGCTCCTTTATAGGAGAATGAGCGTTGATCCTTTTTTTAGTTACTAAACTAAACTATAAGTTCTATTTAATTTCTGTTAGCTCCCAGTCATCAAAGAGCTTATTTCTATTTCTGCCTATCGGGAAGTATACGACTATGATGACGGACTAGGATTCATACTGATACAGTATAAATCATTAATTTATCATCAACTGTTCTTTCTTCCAATGAATTAGTTCAAATTTTAAT
Organism: Timema monikensis; assembly: GCA_902151445.1. Classification (NCBI taxonomy): domain Eukaryota; kingdom Metazoa; phylum Arthropoda; class Insecta; order Phasmatodea; family Timematidae; genus Timema; species Timema monikensis. The sequence goes on along the minus strand of CABFVZ010001905.1, from coordinate 102,236 downwards.
ATACGTATCTTGTTTCATATTTAGATAGACATATGGGTACAGGTTTTTGTTCCATAGCATTCATAACCTAAACAGTCTGAGTTGTGGTAGTTTTATAAAAGATATAATGAGGTAAAGAAAAACATTTGTGAAGTTCATTTTTTACTCTTATTTGAAAATTTTCTAATTTTTTGTTCACTTTTTTTTTGCACGTGTCCATGTTCTGTAAACATAGGCGATATTAGCTTACCTAATTAAGTATCAAGCTTAATACAATTCAATTACTACCATGAGTACGACTATTAGCTTAAGAAATAGGATACTGCTTGGAATTAACTTTTAAATAAATACAAACTTAATTATTTATGGTCAAAATTGATGTATTATTATTATTATTACCTTTATTAGTTTATAAGTATTGTTATTATTTATAAAAAGTTATATTTAAATATCAGATAAATTGACGTATTGATACATGAATGTGTTTGTAGTAATTTTCAAAAAGATTTCTTTCAGTCATAATTGGATTATGGGTGGTATCATATGTTGTTCGTAATATGGTACTGGCACAGCTTGTTGTTTTAATCAATGTTCTAGTTAAGACAAATGCGCAGAATAGATTGTGGTAATATTTAACTATCAAATTTAACAGGGAATTCTTCGTCTTTGAAAAATATAAATATGTAATTTTCTTCGATACAAATTTAGAGGGAATTAGTTTTAATAACATTTAATTTATAAAAAAATTCATATTTCAAAAATTTTACCGAATTGTTTCAAAATATACATCAAAATTATAATCAATACTTTAAACAAAGCACCCGCTCCGGTAGTCGCATTATTTAAGGAGCACTTCTCGGAATTGCTAGATTTCCAAAAAAAGAGCTCGATCCCGTTCGGATGCTCTGAGGGTGGTTACTTCTAAATTGTTTTCAACTCTCCCTCCAAGCAAGTTCAACTATACTTATTTTAAATTAAATCTTCCTAATCCCTAAGATTTATTGTAAAAAAAGACGCTAAAAAAAATTAAACAAGCACTTTTCTGAAAGGAATATTGACAGTTCCCTAAATAATTATTTAAACAATAAACTAGAATGTGCGTCATATTTTATTAGTAGCTTACGCCGGTAATTATTTCGTTATACCTGCCATTATTATTTTAATACAGGTTTCTCTACTGAAATGTGTATGAAAAAATTAATCGAATATATGTGCCCATGCTACCCGTTTGGCCTGTACACAAAATATTATATAAGATGCGTATGCAGAGGTTGTAATTATAGAGAAAAGTATCAGCATTTCCATGTGTGAAGTACACAAGGCCGGAACTATAACCCTGATTTCTCCTTCTCCGTAAACAAATAAGAACGAAACCAAGCCCTTTTCCTATGTGACCTCCAGTGATGTGTTTATTTTTATTTAATTATCTCGTGTACAAACTGTTTGAGCCCTATAAGGACAACATTATCCTGTTTATGATAACCAGGACGTAACTCCCAAAATATTGGATGAATGAATATTGATTTTCGATCACATAATCCGTAAATATCCTTCCTGAGCTCCCTTTCCTAAACATATATGTTATGGATATTCCAACCCCTTGCGATAAATATCTAATAATACATGTGACAAACAATTATTCGTCCATTGTCCGGCTAAATATATGACCCGGACTTTATTGGCAAAATGTGACCTAAAATCAAGGCATATTAACATTTCACTTCAGTATACCAGTTTGTGGAAGAGGGCGGTGTAGAGAGGAAAAGGAAAATAGGTTATTTTACAATCAGCGTTCATGAAAAAATTTAACTCGGTGAACAAAACAAAGGATACGTTTTTTTAAATCGTTAATTAAATTAGCCACAGTTGAAATATTGTGATTTATGTAAAATATAGTGATAGTAATAGACACCACTATCCGAGAGTTATAACTTATAACAACGCTGATTGATCTATGCAGACCGTCAAAATGAACATGCTCTGAGCATGAAAACCAATAATTATAAAGATCTGCAGCACGGCCATGATACGTCGTTAAGTATTAAGAGGGTCATCTAAAAATTACATTTGTTTTAGGAAGACTAGATCTACATTTCTCACCATTTAAATAAATCTCACACCCGCAACATTTTGCTAATTGTTACTTTTCTGATATTGTTATTTTTTTAATATTAAATCTTAAAAGTAAAGATATTTTGTACTACCGTCTGAAAGGTCAGTAGTCACGACACTTTATCTCAGTAGGTAGCGTGGATTTCTACTGAGCTAAGAGTCCCGGGTTCGATTCCTAACATGGCCGAAAAATATAACTGATTTAAATGTGGTTTTCCCCTTTCAGAGTTATGAATTAACAGCTGAGGGCTAGATGTTGTGTCTACTTTTAGATTTAAGTTGGTTTATAATTTATCTGCTGATTCAATCAGGTGGTTCAGAAAGTGCGAGTTATATACCTCTAAAAATATTTACCTCTGCTAAACAAACAATTGCCAAGGAAGCCTGAGCGTAATTTTATATCTGCTCATAATTTCATGGATTATACACACAGATTCAGAAGGAATACACGTAATCTTGCACAACCAAATTGGGCAGTGTTTCCCTGTCTATCAAATAAAAATTATATATATATATAGAGAGAGAGAGAGAGAGAGAGAGAGAAAGTTTGATGGAAAGAAGCATATATGGTTATGTTTAGAATTTTAAAAATATACCATTTGGTTTCAAAAAATACAACTTTTACATTATATAAACAATTTTTTTTTTTGTAAACATTAATACACATTTTGCAACCCTAACTATTTTCCAAATAAAGATAAACATAGTGATTGTATGAATTATTGTTAAATATTATTGTAGTTGCTACTTTGATAATTTATTCATGATAGTCGCCATCATTATTTTATTTGAGTTACAAAATTATATTTTTCACCTTTCAATTGGTAAAAATTGAATTATAAATAACCAATCACTTATAATTTAACGTTAATTTTCTTGTATTATGTAACTTGTCTCACTACATTATGGGTAGCCCCCCTTAAATGCCCATTGTATAAAAAATCAAAAGCCAGTGTCAATCCAAGGATAACGAGTAGCTTAGGTAAGTAATGCAAATTCAATCAGATGCTGCGCGAATATAATGGCGTTTGTATTTTTTTTAAATACAAAATTTAAAAACCAATATCTTAATGTTAGAAACTATTTTTAACATATACATCTAATTTATGAAAAATAGGACAGAAAAAAACTCTTTTCGATTCGACTTCTATTTTTCTCTTAAGCAAAAACATCTAATTTATAAACTTCCAGAATTTGAATTCCAACCTTCCTGTGATTGGAATAATATATAAGGTTGATGATGCCTTTGTCCGCGTTCCCCCATATTCAGGTTGCATGGATGCGTAAAATAAATACTTTTATACTAATTTATAACCAAGTATTGTGGTCTAAGCTAAACAGTCCATCTCACAGATGATTAACCGGACTAATAGATGCGCATTCTCACTTGACCAAAAACGGGATTGATTGGAGATTTCCTATGGTGTTTATTTAATAACAACGAAATTGGGAGGTTTTTTTAGAATGATGGTCTGTTTGCGTACTGTTGCATGTTGTCGTCAGAGATCTGGAGGTGATATGTTGGCAAGTACTGGGAGACACGGTGTTGTTGTTAATTTGAGTGTTCCAGACACTATCCTCATTGCTTCATCCATATGGACATCCAACTTATTGACGTGGTTACTTCTACTACACACATAAGGACACTATTCAGCAACAGAGTAGACAAGCAATTTTGCTGTCGTTTTCAAGGTGTTTGTACAGAATCCTCAGTTGGTACTGGCCAATTTTCTTAATGTGTTGTTTCTTGGTTTTTGTTTCTGTCCTGTTATTTCAAGATGTTTCTTGTATGTCAAGGATCTGTCGAATACCCCCCTTAAATATCTGGGGTTTTGGTTATGCCACAGTTTTGCTACGTAGAACATAACATTTAACTATTTATTTGCAAAGCTTTTAGTCAAAGTATCCTAATTCGTGGTCACGTAACGGTTGGCGTAATAATCGCAATAAATACTATCACCGATGACTGGGAGGTCCAGGTTTTATTATCGGCTGGATCCTAGGAATGAGGTATATAAAGAAAAATATCGATTATTAAATTAATTTATAGTAAGTATCGATATCGATAGTTTTCGGTATCAAAAGAATAAACAGAAAATTGTAGCTTATTATAACACGCTTTTATGTGCATTTTTTGTACAAAAGTGTTGATTATTGTCTATACATACTTATAATGTTTATATCTAGCTAGTAACAATAAATTCACCTTAGTATCATAATATAATGTTAACTATTCCGTATATTATATCAATAACACTATAAACATATTTTGAAATAGAAATAATAATAATTATTATTATAGAGCCTAGTTATGTGTCTAGTCAAGGCAATCATCTAGCTCATTTTCTAATAAAATATCTTGAATTTTAAATTATTTTTCTTTCAATACAGATCAGATACCTGAATGTATATTGTCATATTTGTACGAACCACCAAAACAAACTCATATTGTAAAAGGTTTTTTTCAATTTTTTTCTGCCGCATTTCTCTGGCAAGTTTCTAAGGCAAGTGTTTTTTGCAGTTTTTATAGTCAAACATTTTTTGTCCAAATAAAATACAATATCACTCTTGTAGAAACATAGAGTTTAATTTTACTAACAGGGCTATATCAACATTTATTTAATATGTATCATGAGAATTGCAGCATTATATTATTATTATTATTATTATTATTATTATTATCGTATGGCACATTTGACCAAGAGGGACTTTGACGTCCAGATTCTGTCGACTTATGTGTAGACTATTAAACACTCTGTGGTTACACAGAACGTTGCCCAGGGTACACCCAACATAGGATGTTGTATACACGGGTTACCCGAAATGAGATAACAGTTAGTATTATGTTGTGGAGCCGGGGTAAGTCTTAACCTAACTTAAGCCTAATCAACCAAACCCTGGTGACCATTTGGATTATGCTCCTAAAGGGAAAAATATCCAAGCTACCAGCAGGGAATCGAACCCAGGACCCTTAGGTTCGTAGCCAGGTGGCAGCATTAGATTATACACTTTTTAAATGAAGAGAAAAAGTTGTTACTATATTCCAGGACACCCTGAACGGAAATGATGGAGTAACAATGTGAAGAAAATTATTATTTTATGTTTTAACTGGAGAATTGTTTGATTTATTTAGAGCAATAAAAGTATTTATATGAAGATCGCAAAAAATCGTACCCTTGACTCGTGTTCCTTACACTGCCAACTTGAATGAAGATGAAGACGTTGATTAACTTCTGTACCAAATGAAACGTTACTGTGCTTCAGAACCTCAATTATTCTTTCGAGAAGTTTCCCTATTAGAACTTTGAACTACCCGTATCAGGCGAACCTGTTTATTGCGAGAATGAATCCGTAAACCATGGTACCACCGATGCATTTTTTTTTAATGTAAGCAACATAGTTTAGTGGATTAACTTTATTTTAATCTATCACCAGGTAGCTTGCAAGTGGTAATAATTGGAATCGATCCAAGTATAACTTAGTAATATAGGTTAATTGGCAAATAATCACCCCACAAATTATAATTATATAACTTTAATATCCTCAGTTAGGTACAATTATTCCTAACGAAGCGAGTATTTCAAACCCGTCTTTAAATGCAATTATTGTAATTTTGATACGTCATGAAACATCGATTTTGTTTTAATTAATCGGACATGGCACAGTGTTTGATGAAATGTTGGCCACCGGACTAATACCTTTAAAACAGAAACACAATAACGCATTTCCATTTAATTAGATACAGACACTTATAATAGACTATGTAGCTATCATAATCTGCACCAATGGGCATGCATATTAAATGTTGAACTCAACTAGTCTATTTTTACAATTATTGGGAGGTCGGGGTTGAAATCCCGGTTGGAAGTACTAAAGAGGTTTTACATAGATACATTCCTCCCATATTGTTATAGTTAAATGCGGATAGCCCGGACGATATTGAAGTGAGATGTTGGTATGAATTTATGTCATGAGGATAGTGGCCTTATCTAACTAACTTATTAAATGAAGAAAAAAAGTTTTCATGAAATTCCAAGACACACTTAAGGGACAGATATTCAACAATTGTTGATACCATCATGTGAAAAAATTAAACTCTATATTTGTGTAGAAGCAATATTTGATCTATTTTGACCAAAATAACTATTTGTTATAAAAACTGCAAAAAAATAAATGGCCTTTTCTTGCAATCCCTGCATCCAAATCTTAATATGAGGTGTAAGGTAAACGAGAAAGTTTTTACTATTTATAGCAATACTAAATTAGCATGACTCTATCTAGAGGCTCTGAACAGAGATTAAATTAGTAACGTCCGACAACTTAGCTTCATCTCGGTAGAACATATTCATAATGAATTAAGGGTACTGGGTTCAAATCATGAATAGTCCGAAAAATTCATCATCGGTGATTTTTATACTGGGTAGGTATTAGAGTTAAGCTAGTTTATAATTCCTGTTCTAATATATTCAGTTGCTTCAGAGATTGTATATGAAATTCCTCGGATCTTACCTATATTAACTACGAATCACCCTATCACTCGTTCTTCTGAATCACGTTATGATTAAAATCACTCCAAATTAGGATTCGATCCAGCCTCTAAGAAGGTGTGTTTGATTAGAGTACAGAGCAAAACAACCAGCCGCTCTCAGCCACGACAGCTAATGTAGCTTTATAATTAACGCAGATTAATATTTTTCTTTTCTTTGTGGAATATGGTGTTATGTGAGGTCAATTCTTCCAATTTTATTTGGTTCATAAGTTTTAACATATGGTTTATATAACGGTTTAATATATTGATTATGAATAAGGAGGATAGTTTGTTGAATCGCACCCGTATTATTGTTGAGAGTTGATGGTAACGTAAATCTTACGTTTGGAAAACCATTCCAGTGGGTGATATCGGGATTCAAACCTCGATCTACCCTTCAACAGCAATCTGATATGTTACAAGAATGGCTCCTTATACCACGTGGCCATCGATATAACTAAGGTTTTCCAGATTTGATCGTGCCTTTAGGGGGCTTTCCCGAAAGTTTTTAGAATCTCTAACGGGTTTCATAAATTCAAGAAACCTTGAGATTAAAATAGTTTTTACCAGGCAACCTAATTTTAACCATATTGGTAGATGTTGCCTTTTATCTGATTTAAAAAGATTTAATAATAAGATTAGTATATTTCATCGCTCATATGGTCTATAAATATATAATAATAAGATTAGTAAATGTGTTTAATCTGGTTAATAAATCTATAATAATCCTCATGTTAACAAATTAGTTTATTATTGGGATAGTCTACGCTTTATAATACTTAGCACCGCATCTTACTACCCGTTCGGGTTATACGCCTTTAAAAGTATTAATTACACTAATGGGTTGGTAATTGGGAAAGTTTAATATAGAGGAAGTGAACCCGCATTTGCGTATGTGGATAGTGGATACCAATTTAGGTAACAACACCCCCAGTTCACCCGAGCTAGATTCGAACCTCGATTTCCCCGTCCTCGGCAGTCTTGCTCAACATGAAATTATCATGTTAGCTAACTACGCTCCCGAGGCGGGTGTCTACGCTTGATAAACACTAGGATTGTTTTAGTATAGTATTTACAAAACAATTTATTTCAAGACAGCACATCTGATATTATACACCATTTCTTATTTCTAAATATATATTTAAATAGAATGATTAACTTGGATACAAGTAGTAAATATCTTTTTAAGCATCACCTGGACTTTAATCAGGCTCTTGAGATTGTTTCCGAACACTCTAACCCTAGTTACCTTAGTTACTGTAAATGCTATTTCTAAACAAATACGTTTAGTTATTTCTGAGTATATTGTAAAATTATAGCCTATTTCTTTTTATTCGACAATTAAATTAAATTATTACGCAATTATTTATTTTAAAATAGTCTACTAAAGAGAGGAAATTGCTTTCTCCCAGTAAAACATCACTGGAACGCGTCGTAAATAATGTTAGACAAAAAGCTAATAAACCCCTATTCAGCAGACCACCCAAGTGTGTATTTTTGTTCTTTTTTTTTAATCCATTCGTGTGAAAAGTTCAGCGCTAGACATGTGGCTGACTACTTAGGAATGGGGGGTCGGGGGGCGGTTTCAACCATTCTTTAAAATAAACCTCTACATTTCCAACGCAGCTCCAAGCTTTTACTAAAGAGATGTAAAGAGATTTTTACCCCCTTCCCTAAATACACTTGGAGATTGTATTTAACTAAGTTCTGTTTTTTTAACTTGGGGTGATAAATAATGCTCTACACTTGGTTCTTGCTTGTATACATACTTTTTATTTACTAATTCGAATAAAGTCAGCATGGATTTAAAAAGGTTAAAAATGGATTAAAAGCTTAAAAAAAATCATACACAATAATTTATCAAAAATATATGAGATATACTATAATGGTACTCTAAAGATAAAATCCTAATATAATATGATTAAGTCACAGAACAGAGCACTTGTACAGAATTTATGTATTTTATATAGTTTAACATTAAACTACTTGTCAAGAAGAGGCCTGATTACAAACAAATGTTTTGTGTAGTTTTAAATATAAACTTTTCTCCCTAATAAATATTTTTTCATTCTATCGTTTACTAATTTTTATTTTTAGAAGGGTTATAGGAAGCTATATATTTATAACGTTTGACCAAAGTGATTGAAATTATTTATGTTTCTAGAATTTTCTTAATTAACTAGGTAGATTTTTATTTAATAAAATCATCATTAAAATATAAGTATATTTATAATATGTCATGAACTTTAGACATCTGAAGGATTTATTTTTGATGTGTAGCTCGATGTTTTATGGTATATTTTAACATCCAAACATTATTGTTCAATCTATTCAAACGTGAGAGTAAATTTGACCCGTGAAAGGTTTTATTTATAGTGACAAAAATGTATTATACTATCCATCTTATTTCATGTGTTTTTAAAGAGCCCATTATAATAGGATGAGAACAATTTTATCAACCGCTGTGTGCACCACGTATGATCGAAGATCCATTAATTGAACCTATTGAGAAAGGGACAAATACACAGACATATAATTTAATTCACAAATGCATATTTTTATTAATTACTAGTACATACATAATTGGATGCCATTACTGGCATAAGACTAATTAGTTTCCCAGGAAGATATAATTATTCATGACCGCAACACATCAGATTCTATTATAGGCCTACTTGTTTGATAGTGATAATGCTGATTGACGTGATTGAGGTTAGAATTTAGGTTGGGGCGTATATTGAAGGTGTTTTCCACTCAAGATGTATCAATATTGTTTACCAATTTTCTATCCACACTAATGTGGATATAATTCTTCTAAAACTAAATTATGCTCTTCATCTCTCGCCACTAGATAGCATTAATAAGACCGGTGTTTATGGTAGGCTATTAATAATATCCGCAATGGTGGTCCCATGGTTTCGCAATAATAATAATATTTAGCAGCGCGTCTTACTACCCGTTCGGGTTATACGCTTTAAGTATTAAATACGCTAATGGACAAGGAATTGGGAAGGTTGAATTAGAGGAAGTGAACCCACATTTGCGTGGAAGTAGAGTGGAAAACCATTTAGGAAAAAGCCCCCCCTCCCAGTTCACCCGACCGAGATTCGAATCTCGATCTCCCCGTCCTCAGCAGTCGAGCTCAAAGCGACAAGCGCGTTAGCCAACTACGCCACCGAGGCGGGTGTTTCGCAATAGAATGGAATGGAGGTAATGGGAAGTTCTAGGTTCGAATATCAGTAGAGTGCAATGAGAGTGGTGTTCTACATCTACTTATCACTTTGGCCGTCTCATTCCCCTTCCACACTAGCGCGGATGGAGGTAATGGGAAGGTCTAGGTTCGAATATCAGTAGAGTGCAATGAGGGTGGTGTTCTACATCTACG
>CABFVZ010001905.1:67539-91393 GCA_902151445.1 Timema monikensis | reverse complement strand
CCCAGGTTTCATCTCCAGTCACAATCGAGCTAAGAAAATCCTCACCTTCCAATTCAAATTGCTCAAGGAACTCGCGAGCGCTAGCGACCCGATTCACTTTGTGGTGCTCTGTCAGTTGTTTTGGGACCCATCTTGCGCACAATTTTCGGAATCCCAGCGTTTCTGTAATTGTTTCGTGTAAGAGAGATCTGGAGAGTTGTGGAAACATCGCAGAAATTTCATCCACTGTCAATCGACGGTCTTCACGAACAGTTTTCTCGATTTTTTGCACCAACTCATCGGTCAAAATGGAAGGTCTTCCACACCTCTGATCGTCATGAACACTCGTTCTGCCTTCATTAAACTCACGACACCACTTAAACACGTTCGTTCGGTTCATAACACCTTCGCCATAAACAGTTTTGATCCGTGAAAAAATTTCAGTCGGTGTTTTTCCTTCAGCGAGAAGGAACCTGATGACAGCGCGCACCTCGCACTTGGCGGGATTTCTTATCGACATACTTCACACAAACGGACACTACAAGGCGAGTTTTCAGGAAAAACCCCACTACCACTCAGTGTTTCCAACCTTGGAAAAAAAATTCTATTGCACCATGTTTATTCATGACTTATTCTAAATGGCAAGGATTGTAAGGAAAACTAAAACTAAATGCACCCTCATTTTATTTTATATGAAATGGAAGATCAACGTAATAAATAACATTTTAAAAACCAGCCAATTTATAACCAATCAAGATAAGTACCACAATTTACCCGTCACTAGCAATTAAGTTTTTAACTTAATTGTCTCTTTCACAGTACTACCAATTAAATTCCCTTTTAAATCTACTGTTTAGTCAAATACAACTAAAAAAATTTGAAATAAAATCAAACTATTTCATAGAACGATATCACGTTTATTTTTTCTTATATTTCTTAATTTCATTTATAATTATTCATGTATAAAATAAAAGAATATTCCAACTTTACTATACTAGCTCAGTAAATAAATATACAAATAAAAAATAAAGCACAACTAGCTGGTTTTACTTTGTTTTATTTAGGACATTTTTCTATTATGTTATAAAATTTAAAAACTAAATTAAAACATATTCACAAAGTTACCAACGCAATATATAAAAAAATAAATTGTGTTTTTTTTTATAAATACCTTTTACACATGACTGAAATAAAATTTTCTCTATAAAATCATGAAAAAAAACACATTCGATATGTGATTATTATATATATATATATAATATATGTATATATATAATATATATATATATATTCTTTTTATAAAACAAGTTTTGTTACTAAGAAAAAGCATCAAACAGCTTTGAAGTTATTTTCTTCACTTCCCCAACTTAAATGTTAACCCAAATACATTTTCAAAAGATTTCCACAAAGTTTTATTTCAGAAAAATAACTACAAAGATGTGTGTATAGAAATAAAATCTGCCAGAGAAGGAAACTTAACAACGAACGGAAAAAAACAACTGAAAAACTAATGAATATATAAACAAAGTGTTTCGTTTACGAGTCCAATGTAAATAGAAGGACTCATTACAAGTCAATTTATGACATTTATTGGCTACAAAGAGTTGTTTATTCTATAGGGTGAGAAAAAGAGGTAGGAGAGAAAGGACCTTTTGGAGTGGAGAGTTGAAAAGAGCAGAAAGAAGTAGCCTCTACTGACATTCTCTCTTCTCTAGAGATGAACATCCAATCAATAAGACACCAAAGAAAGGCCAACCTACACTTCTCAAGGGAGATAAAGACGGCCATACAACGTAAAATTAAACTCACTAACTCTTTCCTGATCAAAAATTATAAAAATAATTATTTTTGGGACGCACAAAAAAATCAGCATAGGCTTTAATGGATTACATTTTGTGCTTAGCTTTAAATTTTTGATATCAAGAGAAAGTATTGTGGTCGTGAAATAATCAATCTTGATATTTTGAGGAATTTTTACGTTTTATGTAAGCACAAAATATAGTGGATTTTTCAATATTCTGTTCATTCCCATGTTTGTCTGTCTGTCTGTCCTTGACCATGAATCCGAAACAGTTTCATGGATTTCGTTCAAGCTTGATATTTACAGATTTACAGATGAGGGATTTTTTAGAATTAAAAATATTTCAAAATCATCGCTAGCAATTTTTTTTTAAATAAATATTTGGGTATTGTGTGGTATGACACTTGTTTTTGGAGTAAAAACTCATTTATGGGTAGTTAATTCGTGATGGAATTTTGAAAATCCTGAAATATTTTACAAATGGATATAATGATTTTGTTCCGAATGGGTATTTTGGGAATGTTTGAAGTTACAGTTAACATTATTTACCTCTTTTTGGAGTGAAACCCATTTATAAGAAGTTTATTGATGAGTGAGTTTTCAAAAACTTAAAAAGATTTTTAAAGCGGCACTGAAGATTTGGTTCCAAATGGGGGTATCTGTTAAGTTGTTTGCATTTTAAATATTTAAATAGATTTGTTTTCCTAAGAAAAATAATGCAATAGTAGTTATCAAATGAATGATTTTTGTATATTTTTTTAAATATCATTTAAGATTTATTTCAGAATTGTTATCGGGTAACTATTTTAAATTAGCACTAATAATGTATCTTTATAATCTTAAATACATTAATTTAAGAGTAGTTTAATCTCGACAAATTATAGAATTTTTTATTTAAAATTGACTTTGAAGGTTGAACTCAATATGGGAATAGTCTTTCATGATAAATAAGCATACTTTTTACTTTTACAAATAAATAATTTCATAGGAGTTTACAGATTAATTAATTTTGAAAAGTTGAAATTTGTTAAATAAATTTTAATAATTTGTCTTAAAAATATATATATATAAAGAGTGTGTATTGTGATCAACAAGATAATGTGTTTGATTTTAGGAATAAAACATAATTAATGGTAGTTTACTAATAACCTATGTTTGAAAATTATCTTCGAAGCTTTAACAAACAATATGAGAACTCCTTTTCGATTGTGTAGTACAATTTTCTTTTTACTATCTGTTAGATCCACTTGCATATTTACATTTAATGATGCATGTAAAATGTATATGAAATATACCTGCACCTTAGTGAGAGAGTCGGAAACTATTTAGTAAAAAACACCCTCAGTATATCCAACCGGAATTCTAACCTCGACCTCCTGTCAATATCAGTCTAATATAGGGTGACCTGGTGGTCTAGGGGTACGGTGTCAGACTTCTATGCTGGCTGCCGGGGTTCGATCCTCGGTCCCGGCACAGATTTATCTGCTTTCCAAACCCTTACTACACCTCTGACAAGACATCTTGTGAATGTGGGGAATGCCAGGCCTCCACCGTGGTTCGGATTCCACGTTAAACTGTAGGTCCTTCATTTCATCTCACAATCACCCTACCATTACACATTAGCGTAAGTGCGTATAACCCGAACGGGTAGTAAGACGCGGTGCTAATAATAATAATAATAATAATAATAATAATAGTCTAATATACTGCGATAATGATGCCTTAGACGATGCGATCAGCGATATGAGTTAGTGATTAGAAGCTAGGTTTGAATAGAATTCCATAATTTGATTAAAAATTAAGTCAATTGAAAACTCAATTTATAATATTCTATTGTCATTGATTGCGCCCACAATAGAGTTTTCGTAAAACTAAATCAAGTATCTGACTGAACAAATAATAAAATTTTACTTTATAGTTAAGACGCACCACTTATCGTTTTGGTTAAGTATATATATTCACAAATCAGGTAGTGAATAATAAGATAGAGTTTAGATGAAGAGTTCCCACATTTGTGTGAGTTCAAATGAGAATATCGCCTTTATTTACAGACCTACTAGTGCGAGTACAGTAAAAAGAAATTTCTCAACAAATCCTTGCGGAATTTCTCCAATGTTTCAATTCATTTATAAATGGTTTTAAAATTCACTAACCACATAGATGGGGTCACAGACAACGTAAAGCCCGTTTATTCTGGTATGTAGATGATGAGAGAGTCAGGGATCAAATTCCGCCCAGATGTACTGAGGGAGTTTTCATTCAAAATGGTTGTCCACTCACCCTCTACGCCAAATCGGTTCATTCCCTCTAAGTTCTACCTTCCTCACGCCTACATTAACAGTGTAATTAAAATGCGAATATCCCGCAAGTATATTATTATGTGGTGAAAAATTATTCAAAGAACTATAAAACTCTATTTAATGTTTTTAATAAGTTTAAATAACCACAGGAAACTTTGGAAGGACCCAACAATATAAATTCTAATAAAGTGAATGTCAGTTATTTCTAGGGCTATGTAGCAATGAGTTAATCGCTGGCTTGATTGACATTGGTCAGAGAGGACAGTTGAGTTTACAATCTCTTCAAGTGAATTCGGCTTCATTAACTTTAAGTTGACTCTTATCTTCTGTCATTGGATTAATGTAAGCTTCAGTTGGGAGATTTAAGTGACATCCTTTAGAGATGACCTAACTTCTAGTTTCCTTCTTTAGAAAATATGCTCTTTAGATCCCTTTCCTTTAGCCCCCTTTACCCAGTCTGCCTCTTAACACGATCAGTGTTCTACACCCCTTCCTTACCCTATGCCGCCTTCCCTAATCTATTTATCCAGTCTGCCTCTTACACGATCAGTGCTCTACACCCATTCCTTACCCTACGCCGCCATCCCTAATCTATCTATCCAGTCTCTTTCTTAACAAGACCAGTGCTCTATACCCCTTACTTACCCTGAGCCCCCTTTTCTCTATCTCTTTCCTAGAATATCTCTAAACACGAGCGGAGTTTTATATTAATTACTTCCTTACCCAACACCCCATTAAACAATATTTTTACTAGACTGCCTCTTAACACAACTAGTGTTCTATATCCCCTCTTTACCCTAATCCCCCTCCTTCCAACGCTTTCCTAGTCTGCCTTTTAACACAACTAGTACTCCATACAAATCAACTTGTCACAAGATCTAATACGTATAACTTTATAAATAAGGGTTACACACGCTAACTGTGAGATGGTTATAATCTAACTTCTTATTCATCGTGTGGCTCTTGAGAACTCTAGGGTAGGCCGGCCTCTATAGCGGGGAGCTCGGGACTTCTTGCAGCCGAGCAAGTCTTGTTGACTTATTTTGTGTGCTAAACAGATCCGATAATTATAAACAAAGAATAAAAATAACTTGAGAAGGAACGAAATAACAGACCAACCGGCTCCCCCATCCCAAATTGCTTTTTTATCCTTCCCAAAATAAAGGTGTAATTAGGAAATTGTTAAGTTTTTTTTTAAATTAGAAAGTTATGTGAGTTTATCTAACGCTTTGAAATAAGTTAAAGCAATTACTTATTTTTTACTTTCGCTTGACACCTCCGAGAGAAAGTATTGTGACAGTAGAAAAAAATCTAACTAGAAATTTTAATAAATGTCGACGATTCATGACCTTCTGAAACCAAAACTGTTGTATTTGAGGTGCTATCTGTCTGTTTGTACCTAAGGCTAGAACCTAAACTATTTACAGAATGGGTTATAACTGGGTATCAAGGATGTTAATATGGTCCCCCTGAAAGGTTTTTGGAATTAGGTGTTCAACCCTAAATTTAGTTTTAGTTTACTGAAGGGCAAAAAGAAAAAATATCGATTTTCTCGAAATTTGCTTAAACAAGTTTGAATGAATATTATTACTAGACACTTTTTACTACTATAAACCCAATGGCAGTTCTCGTTTTCTCATAAAGATTATTTGGAGGGTACTTTCTTCACATAAGGGATTTTTTCCAATTTTCATCATTTCTCCACAACTATGAGATATGAAATATCTTATCATTGTAAAGTTATGGTACTATTAAAGACACAATTTTTTTATTTGAAATATATTTTTATAATAAAACCAATAATTTCTAAGCTATTAGCAAATATATATACGTTTTAATTCAGGTATTTGAAAACGAATTTGACTCCTATGCTGTTTGCTTGATAAGATGTTTCTCTTTTATTCAATTTTTCTGTAACAATGTTCCTGGCTCCTAATGCCATAAATTAATTAAGTAGCTTTGTTTATTATTTCATTTATGATCTTTGGTGTAATGTATCTACAACAATGTATAGATTTAATATGTCGTTTCATAAATCTTTTGATTTTTTAGTAGATGTATATTTTAAGATAAAAGCGAGAGAAAGTCTGTGTGGTGCGCAGTACCATTATTTTATTTATTACGTGCAACATCAAGACTATACACGATTCATAAAAAGGGTTAGGACTTGGTAGGTTGAAATGTACCCATATTTGCGTGGGAAGATGATGAAAATATCCCAAGAGATAATAAGTGCTCCAAGATCAAATTAGAATCTTTGTCTCCAAACTCTCTGTCAATTATTTCGAGATTTACGCGTTAGTTCACGTGATAGCTGGTACGGGTGAAGAAAGAAAATTAAATGGTAACTTTAGTAACAAAAGTTTTGTTGAGCTGATTTAGGATTGATACAAGGGTCCCGGGTTCGATTCCTGACATATCCGAAAAACTTATTACTGGTGAAATGTAGATCTTCCCTTTTACAGTGATGAATGAACGGCCAGAAGCTGGATGTTGTATCTGTTTTAGATTTAAGATAAGTTGTGTGCTAAGATGATCGGTCGATTCAGAAAGTTCACGTTAAATATATCGATAAAATAATTATTATTTTGGATTTTAGACTCGAAGTAAAACAATTTGAATACTAGTAAACGTTTTATAAACCCACTCACTTCTTTATTTAATTTTGAGCTACATAACAAGAGCAGTTATTTCAATTATTAATAAAAAAACATTTGATCAAGGAAATACTTTAAAATCGAGATAAATCTCACTTAAATTTTGATGAAAGACGCTTTTCGAGATCTATTTTCGTAATTTATTTTAACTATTTTCTCCAAATAGTACATAATTTAATTTTTAGTTTCAATTAGTCTTACTATTTTCCCTCTATACATTAGGCTATTTTGATTTTAAATTAAGTTTTGAATCCAAGGTGAAAAGTTGTCTTATTTAAACACGCCACATTACAGAAAAGATATATATTCACACTGTAGTGTAAATTATTATAAGAGTGGCTGGTGCTTTAAAACTACAAAAAAAAACTATTTAATAACTACACATTATTTTAGATTATTAATAATGATTGTTTATTTGCCAACAGAGAGGTATAATTAGATTAACCCCATTATTACACCCATTTGTCCACAATTTTGATCAATCATCAGCTAATTTAAAAATTTCCCCATGCAGTTTTTTTATTTATCTTAAAATGTTAGGTTGTTTGGTGACAGAGCACTATTAGTAAGCTGTATTTTTAAAATCATAAGCCATTACTTAAATGTTACGAGACGGTTGAATGTCTATAGGCCTAATACTTTGCTTTGGTTGTGTTTTAACAATGATAATTTGCTTTTAGTGTTTATTCAGTCCCCTATGACATTGTAGCTCGTTTATTAATTCCGAAAAACGGTCAAGGTGACCGCATATATTAATTTTAAGTCAATTATTTTTCTTGATTAAAAATAAATGGTTTTAGTCCTATGATTCTTAAAACATTAATGAAAAGGTGAAATCATATCATTTTATACGTAGTTTAAAGCGAACTAATACTGTTATAAGTTCAAAATGAATGGTTAGAAAAATACATGTATTTACTATCAAACAAATAAATACATTTTTACAACAAGCTCACAACAGAAACACCTATGATACTAGAGTATTATTTTAATGATTAAAAGCTCCATAATTGTCATTTCTGTAATAAATAATACCGCAGTTTAAGAATAGTTTCTGTGAAAATATTTTTTTTAAATCATTCAAATAAATTTTTGTAGAAAACTTTACAATTCTGTTTATTAAGGTTTGTTGATATATTCCCAAATAATGTATTTGCATTTTTAATATATAAACCGAAATCATAAACAATATTGCAATATGTGAAGGCCTACACATAATATATATTTGTAAGTCCTACAGCTTGTATCATTCTGCAATTTATAGCTTGAAATTAAAGAGTGTCTTAAAGCACTTTAGAAATACTTAATCAAATTAGTACGGTCAAAATAATGTTGGTAAAGAATTCCTAAAAAGTATCGCATGGTAGTATATTAGTGAAAGTATGATTACTGATTAGTTAGGCCTAGGCCTGTTCTTTGTGAGCTTATTTTAATCTTCAGATTATACACAGTTAATTACAATAATAGGGTTGGGATGAGGAAGTTAGAATTTTAGGAACCGTACCAAACTTTGTGTTTGGGGAATATGAAAAACCTGTTAGGAAAAACTACTCAGAACATATAGCCGGGATTCTAAGCCGGTTCATTTATACACCAGCAAACCAAATCAGATGAGCTTAATATTAAATCCACGCGTTTATCTGCGCAGGTTTTGTGATATTAATATGAAATAATATATTTTCCTCGTTTATTGTAATTGATTAATTTTACAAAATGGGGTGAACAATATTGTGATTTGTATCAGCTAAATCATATGCAGTATCAAAGTAAAATATATGTATGACTAACGGAATGCCAAGGCAAGGTGTAAACGTTTAGAAATACTTATTTTGTAAGTAATGAGTTAATATTTTAAAATATGGTTCACATTATAATGGAAGTGAGATATATATATAAACTGGTCCTTATAATATTGAAAGCCATACGTTTTAACTTTAAAATTTCCATTAAATTGCCTCAGTGTGAAGATATTTCACTACAGGTAGGTCGTGCCCATAAGAACTTTATTCTTGTACGATGAACTGATAAAATTGTTTAACTAAACATTATTTAATGTATGTGCTAACATATCAGTGGGGTCGAAGCGCCCATGTGTTGTGCTCAGATCCTGAACTAGCATAAAGAATTACATTCTCATATCTAAATGACATAACGCCTACATTCCGAAGCATATTTGATCTTTTTTTCAATACTAAAACGCTATAGTTAGGGCGTATAATTTAATCTATTGTGGCTTCTGTGAATTAACTAATATTTTATATACGAACTTTGTGTACAACTACTGAATGCTTTCACTAGATTGATTACATGTTTTTTATTACCGTATGGGCTACACGTATATGCGCTAATAACTATAATATGTAAGGGATGATAAAAGTTGAATTTTGATTAAATGTACCCGCATTTTCGTTGAGGCAGAATCTAAAGCCATTCAAGAGAACTCATCCACACTAAACCTAACCAGGATTCGAACCCTAATCTTCCCAAAATCGTAAATCTAGTATATTGCAAGAGTGACACCTAAGAGACCATAAAGCCACCGAAGCGGGTTTTATGTTAACTTGGTACGGAACATTTAAGCTAATATTAATCACACTATAATGAACCTTGTCTGTGTTCGTAAAAGTTAATTTTGATGTTGTTGCACCTTAACCCCTTCCCCATCCTCCTAAGAAACTATTGCAATTGTGTTTGAAAACCTCCCTCAAATTCTTTATGCATATGTTGAAAAATGTTTGGGTGACCCCAAACAATCCTACTGGTCCTTACCAATGTGTCTACAGAATCTCTATAGTAGATCTCACAGACTTGTTCAGGTTTACTAGACAATTTTTTAAATTTTCGTTGACTTACTCTATTTCTAGTTTACTTTGGTGGGTTAGGAATTTTAAGTTTATTACATCGCTCAAATATTTATTTAGAAAAAATGCTAGCAACAGTGTTATTTGTTTGCGTTATTATTTGTGGCACTACATGAAAGTGGCATAAAGAACAAACAATTATCACTCATTTTCGGTTACAATGCTAAATCTAAACAACTCATATAGTTAACATACCAGAGATGAAATCTTTCACATTTGTTTTAGCTTTTATGTACAAATTGATATACAGGCTGATTCAAAAGCCTCCATACATGGGGAGGATGCACTATTTTAATTTTGTAACATCTTGTGAATGTGGGGAATGCCAGGCCTCCACCGTGGTTCGGATTCCACGTTAAACTGTAGGTCCTTCATTTCATCTCATAATCACCCTACCATTACACATTAGCGTAAGTGCGTATAACCCGAACGGGTAGTAAGACGCGGTGCTAATAATAATAATAATAATAATAATAATAATAATTTTGTAAGGATGTTATTATTGTATCCCTTTAAAACTCTGCCAGTACCATGCTGATATGCATTCGTTGGTGGATGTTTGTGGACAGCCGTGTCTCTGTTTGGTCCCTAACACACCTACTTTATATTCTGTATTGGTTCGAGTGAATCCTCGTTACTTTTCAGATTTATAAAGGAAAATAATACTCTTTTGGAAATAAAAAATATATTTGTAAAGCTTAAAAATTCTGGGGGAGGAGATAATATACGTTTTCGGTATCTTCTTAAAAGTTACGCCTAGCCACCAAGGCCTAACCACCATTTAAAAGTAGGCTTGCAAAATATATAACCTATTAAAGCTTCTCATTAAGATTGTGTGCAACAGGCTGGAGGTAATATGATAAATAAATGACGATTTAAAAAAATTAAAAACCTGAGATTTGCTCTATATGAACAAGTAATCTAAATTACTGAATGGTTCCCTTCATGGTAACATTAACCATTGACAATTATTTTACACGGAACGGCTTTTCATGGGCGATAATTTCAGCATTATGATATATTTCAGTTATATGTTTTGAAATATTTTCAAATTACATTAGCTCCAAGAATATATAAATCTGCAAAAAAAATTTAAAAAATATATATATATTATTATTATTATCATTGTCATCAATGTTCAAGATGCATAGAAATTGTGGGAAAACCTAATATGTAAGCAATTCTGCACACCTTGTACTTAAAGAAACTCCTCACCGACTGTGTTCAATATATTCTCAATCAGTGACAACCAAAAGTGTGGTTGAAATATTATGGGTAGAAACATTTTAAAAACATAGTGTATTAGTTTGCCGTCAATATTGCTAGCATTTACTATAAAATGTGTTAGATAGCCCAGCTATTATATTTGTTAGTTACGGTTATACCCGCATGACGAATGGTGAATGGCGAAAATATAAATATTAACTCTCAATTTAACCAAAAAAATAAGTTTTATTTTATTTTTAGGAAGTTTGTTTGTATGACTTTAACTATAAGTCTAATTTTCACAATTAATTCGATAAATAACTTATTTTAAGCAGATTTTAAACACTGACTGCCTACATCAGTGCAAAGTGGCTTTGAAATATTTTTGATCCCAGTCTAAGATATAATAAAATATTACCAAGATTACTTATATTCTGATGAAATACGAGTATCAGTATTTTATTTAATGGTAGAGTTGGTGACCTGGTGGTCTAGGGATAAGGTGTCAGACTTCTGTAGTGAGGTCCAGGGTTCAATCCTCGGTCCCGGCACATATTTATCTGATTTCCAAACCCTTCCTTCACCTCTGATAAGACATCTTGTGAATGTGGGGAATGCCAGGCCTCCACCGTGGTTCAGATCCCACCTTAAACTGTAGGTCCTCCATTTCATCTCACAATCACCCTACCATTACACATTAGCGTAAGTGAGTGTAACCCGAACGGGTAGTAAGACGTGGTGCTAATATTAATAACCATTTAATGATAGAACTAAACTATTTCAAAATATTATATAATATAATCGATTTTCTTAATTTATTAAACCACAAATAATTAATACAATAAATATTAAAAATGTCACGTTGGCATTGAAACCTACAATAGTGATTAGGTACTCTCCAAACAAACGTTCCATGCTATATTATTCAATTGTGTAGCTAAATTTATATTCAAATAACGATGGTAGCTACCACAAATTACTGGTGAGGTAAAAACTATCAAATTTTCAACGCATGTTAACAGAGTATATTGTGTGCATCCTTTTTTTCTTTTTTGAGAAAAGTTACAGATTCCAACCAAAATATAATTATGTTTAGAAAATGAGTCACATATTTATAAATAAGCTTAGTTTTGTTTTAAACTATAGGTATCCTATTTCTATAAAATCAGTTTAATTTAAACCAATTTCCTTTAACATCAATTTTATACAAATATTTTTATTTTACTTTTGTTTGATAAAGAGGGAAGAAGGTGTTTAATTCGCTATTACAAGATTACCTGTATCTTTTATGTGCATGCGTCTGTACTAAAACATTTCCAAAAATAGGAACTGTGCTACTACCAACTTTTATGCATATATTTCTATGATAGTTACTTCTTTTTCCAAAAGCTGCTATGATAGTAGGTCATTCACACCGTAATAGTTGACTTTTACTGAAATCCAAGTACTGAATTATGTACGAAAACATCGCCCCTTGTGTACGGTCCACTCCCATATATATAATAGGAAACTTATGATAGGAAAACCACCCGACATTCGGACCCCGACATCCCCGTCACTGGCGAACTAAAACATACGAGCCTGATAACTACTATCCCACGTGACTACCGGTGTGAGGTCATATTCCCTGACGTGATATTTTTATATTAAATAGTTCGTTGTGAATTAATAATAATTTGTTTATGAATGCGTTTCAAACCCGGTCTAAGGCAGTGGTTCCCAAAGTGGGCTGTACCACCCTATGAGGGGAGTGGTGGGCTTACCTAGGGGAGCGTTACGAAGAATAAAGGTGCTAGTAAGGTGTTGAAGGGAGGGTGGTCTTATACTCTTAGTAAGTTACTTTAAATTATATTTTGGGAAACTTGTATTACTTCATCAATCTCATCCATCGATTTAAAAATGTGCTGAAGGGGGAAATTTTTTTAAATATGATATTTAAGAGACTTGAGTAATGACAATTAGATTTTGAAAATTTGGTAACACTTTTCTATAAATATTGTTAAATTAATTAGAATTAATACTTTCACTAGAGTTTTAAGACTCTGCTGCTAAATGTTATTGTTTTGAATGTTATTTTCTCTTCCGTTGCTGGTAGCACAAACTGCTACTCTCAATAATGTTTATTTTTAGATTAGGGTAGTGGACAATGGAGATAAGTTTGGGAGCTACTAGCCTAAAACGTCATCTATATGAATCATAAATCTAGCAGACGTCATTATTGGTTTATTGGCAAGGCGAGAACAGTTGTTTACCTGGGCTGGGAGCTTCATCATCTATCTTTTTCTTTAATGAATGAGCTCACTTGTGTATCGTAGTCATTTGTTTAGTTGTATATTTTATTGAATAAAGTGTTACCCGCTTTATTGGTCGAATAGTTTAAGGCTACTCTCTCGTGTTGGACTGGCCTGCTGTTGGAGGGGATATTGAGGTTCAAATCCCAGACGGGTATATAGAGGGTAGTCTTTCCTACTTGGTTTACTAATCTCCTTTCACGCAAATGCGGGAAGATTTCCTCAAAAATATGTATACTCTTCATCCCTACTCCTTTGGTATAACCTAAATAAGTAATAATACACGGTGATAAAAAAGTTTTTAATTCAATCTTATTATATGAAGATATACAATTGTAACGATGTTACAAAAAATGAACAGCAAGATCAATCAAATGGGAGTGCACTCACCACCTGCCTTGTTGAACATAAACACTGGAGCACAGGTGCCGCGACCTCCTCTCCCTAGAACTCAATCCCACTGACTAAATGGAGATACGATCCGATGGTCCACTCGAGAAGGAAAAGCCCTGCCCAGAAACAAACGAATGACGGCAACACTACCAGTTTAGTTTCCGTTTCCGCCGCCTGGATGGTTCCAGAAGTTTCTACTAGTTCCTAAAGTCACCGCAATCCTTCCTATGCGCTACTTGTTTCCCCTCATCCACACCATGGTTTTCCTCCCTTTTTCCCTCTCTCTGTGGGCATGTCATGCATTTGTGTCGGCTATATATTGCGATGTTTCTTTTACATGGTTACTCATTGTATCACTGGCTTACTAGGTGAGAGCGGCAATTAAGCTTAGACTTAATTATATTCNTTTTTGAAGCTTATATTTTTTGTGAACCTTTTAAAATTTGTATTTTGGGTTGTTTTTATTTAAATTTTTAATTTGCGTTTGTTTTTTTTTTTTTTTTTGTGTCGGCGTGATTGATTTGCAGCCACGTATCCTTTTGTATTTTTCCTGCTAGGGGAAACTTCCGTTCTCCTATGGAACGTAACTTCTGTTTCACCGCTCGGCGGCTTGCGTCTATTAGCACTCTTGCCGACTGTATGATTAGAAGTTGATGTTTTTTGGAATATTTTGAGTATTTTTTACTTAGGCAGTTTAAATTAACATATGGTTATGTGGGGACCGAGCACTTTAACTTTCAGATATGTGCTTTATCTTTAACTCTTTCGAACTTATGCTATGTTGTGGTGGTAGAACCAAATGGGTTTTATGTGAGTAAATAATCCTTTGGTAGTCTATATTTACATTTAATCATGTGGGAATCGAGGACTGCAACTATAAGTGATATGTTTATTAAAATTATTGCTTTGTAGAATAATGTTTGGTTGGACGAGAAGCAAGCTCTTAAACTTTAGCGTGGCTCTTTGTATCTTCGAGAGCACTGAATTACAATAGATTGCTATGGGAAAGCGGAGTAATTTGGTTCAATAGATTTAATGCTTATCACTTAATGTCTTTAAGCAACTGTTTGGGCTGAGCATATATATTTTTAGTACTGCTCTAATTAAACTTTGATGTGTTTGGGCATTGTTCGGATTGTAAGATACTTCCAAGAATAGCATTTATTATGTACCCAAACTTCAGTTACGTTAGAGTACGTATTATTAGCGCATGTGTATAAGATGCTTAGTAAATGATGCTGGTATTGCGTCCGTTGCGGAGTTTAACTGTACATTCTAAAATATCTTAGCCGTCAGGCGGCGGTTTTATTATATTTGGAAGTTGTTACTTTATCTGAAAATACATTATGATAGTACAAATGACTGTCACCAGGTACCTATATATAATAAATAGATTTTAACTCTCATGTTACCTTTGAATCGTAACTTGTTGATTATCATTGATGGTAGCTATAGTTGTCTCTCACTTTAAACTTAACTTGGCAAGCATACTAATTAAACGATATGTTTATATTGCATTCTAGTCATATTTATTATATGTTATATTTAACTACAAATCTTCAAATTGGCTTGCCTTGGGCGGTACCTCAGCATTTGTAATATTATTTGTATATCTTCTATTTCCAATATGTAAAATAAAATAAATACTGTTATTCTCTGGTAATTCCTTGACTATTATTTATCACGATTCCTGGCAAGTTAAAGTAGTTACAAAATGTTTTCACCACTATCATATCAATAGTAGACTAATCTTTTGTAAATAGTTAAACTCTTTTTTTTCCTAAGCTCATTTAAATATAGCCTATTCGAAAACCTCTTAAATTCACTTTCCACAGGCACTCTCGTGATCGATATCGTTCAATGAAAAGTACTAGAAATTATTTGTTCATAATTGTAGCATGGAAATAAGAAGTGGCCAAATTTTTTTTATTATTATTCCATAGAAAGGTTGTAAATGTAAATGCCAACTACTATTGAAAAGTGCTAAGTGCCACAACATTTGTAGTAGTATCTACATCTCCCAAAAGATGAAATAGGTGTTAACTCCAAATTGTTCGTAATTATAAGAGGGGATATGTTCCATGACAACACTACACTGATATTTGTTTATCTCAATAGGTAGAGTTAGTGAATTCACATATTTCCCTAGGGTTTAAAATAAAATAAGTTTTACCTTTAATTTTTTATTATTATTATTATTATTAGCACCGCGTCTTACTACCCGTTCGGGTTACACGCACTTACGCTAATGTGCAATGGTAGGGTGACTGTGAGATGAAATGAAGGACCTAAAGTTTAACGTGGAATCCGAACCACGTTTTTTTAATAAACACATAGTAATTGATAAAGCCATATCATAACATAGCTATTGCTAAATTGAACATAGCCAAAGTAGTGTGGCTACGTGTTGATTCCAAATTTCCTGGGGTAGTCCAAATGAAGGAAACATTCAACAAAGCAGAAGAATGGAAGTATATTAATGTATTGAAGAAAGGAAAAACATATCAAAATTAAAAAAGCTCAGATTTTTGCCATGGACAAACCAAGTAAAATAACTGCCGATAAAAAAGAGTGACTTGTTTGCTATGGTTGACTACTTACCTGCTGAAAAGAGACTTTTTATATGTCAATTTGTTCCAATGATCAGTAATTCATGCTTGGTAGTGTTCTAAAACAAAACAAAATATATGTAAGAGGTATTTTATTTTATGAAAAGTGTCATTTTAGTTTTTTTTAATATTTGGTGCACAGCCTTTTTTGTGTTTCACTGGCGGTGGAACTATCCCTTTTCCTTATGTTATTTTTTAAATATTAAAAGTCCTTATATTTCATTTAAATATCATATACTGTTAAACTATAACATTAAATTTGGGCTAGAATAAAATATTTAATTGCAGCAGTGATAAATACAAAATTAAATAGTTTTATTAAAATAACTCCAGATTGTGATTTTTGAACTTAGCCCCTTTCTTATGTCCATGCTATAATTCTTTAATAATTTGCCTAGTTGTGTGTGCCAGCGAGGTTGGATGTTGATGAATATGCGCATGTGTTACTACGGACGACTCGATCCCATCCACACGCGTTCGATATTGGCTCGATGGCGAATCCAATCTTCAAGCTTGTCCATGAAACCCAGGCACCGAGTCTGCTCTCATTGCCGAGCCAAAAATTTGGCTCGACTCTCCCCACGCAAGATAAAGTTTCGTTAAATTCTGGGTCTTACGAGAAAGTCTGGAAGGCTCCATGGGCTCAGACTCGAGCGTGTATAACAAGCTCTATCGTAAATGTTTACTACCATTATTTATAAAAAAGAACATTTCTTACGGTCTGCTAAAAATACACCTATCCAGTAGAGTTTTAAAACATTATGTGGGTTACGGTTTTTGTTTTCACTCGCGAAAAAATAAAACTCTCGTCGTAAAACTCGAGCTCAAACCTCGCTTCCCAGGCACGACTTTAAAGTGCATTTCATTGCGTCAATTCTAGATGTTTCAGTGCAATGCGCATGCTCAGCATTGAAAACGTGAGATCTGAACTTCAATTTGAACTGTGCGATTTACAGTCAGACTCTTTTCATATGGATTTTTTTTTTTGCATCGGGTCTTTCTAACCGTTCAGGTTATACACTTATGTAATAATTACGGTAATGGTTTTAGGAATTAGGAAGACTATTCAGAGTAGGTGTACCCGCATTTGCGTGGTGGGAGAGTGGAAAACCATTTTGGAAAAAAAACTGAGACTCAAACCTCTATCTCCCCATTATCGGAAGTCTAGTTTACTGCAAGAGTAGTATGTTAGACCATGCAGCCACCGAATCAGGTGATATAAATGTTCTTTGACTGATAAATCAGTTTCAATTTTATTGTGATTGGCAAATAAAAGCATATGTATTGATATAGCTTCGTTAGTAAATGAAAACGAACTGCAGAGATCACATTAAAATGAAATAATAATTATATATTTATAAGCAATTGTATCTCGTCTAATGTTTCAATAAGAATTTTTATAAGCAACATTACTTTAATTCTTTACGAATGTTTAGAAGTGCTTGCTAATTTTAACGGTCAGATTCTCCGTATATTTTAATATCTGGCACTGTATTTATAGTTCTGGACGCGGCCCTCGGATTAATCTTATTTTTTAATGTGGCTCTCGGATTACTCAAGTTGGACAGCCATGTTCCATGCGAATTATAAAGGTATCATAATAATGTTATAGATGGCAGCATAGCTCAATTTTAGGCTAAAGTTTGACTTTATCCCTTTTTTTTCGTGATTTTTTTCAAACGCTTGACTTACTATATAAACCATATAGTTATAGGTTCATACTTAAGGCTTCAGTACATTAAATTCAACTTAACATTAAGTTTAGCTAACCAGATTTTAGGAGCTATCAACTAAACTCCGTTTACCACGAAAAGTATAAGCCGTATGACCCTATCTTAAAAGCTACGCCAAAGTGGAAACATACAGTATAAGATTACTACTTTTCAAAGTAAACGGAGTATACATCAGTGAAATATAAGACAATACTGTTTAGTAAATGGTTTTGAAGTATAGTATCCAATATTTGAAATAAAATAAGACACAATTGTACTAACTTTCTAATATTGTGTTTTATAGCTTCGAAGATAATTCTCAAAATATGTTTAGTTAACTATTTATAAGTAGGTTTTCCCCATAAAAACCAACACAATAATTTGTTAATCACAATACTTTCTTTTTACATATAATTTACAGCCATTGGCAGGCTGATGTCAATACTACCCAAACTGACAATCCATAATATTCGATTTTTAGATTATGAAAGATTATGTTTTGTTTGGTTGGGCTATTTTGTTATAAAATTATATTTCCGTCACTTAATTATACTGAGTAATGGTGACGAAAGTGAGAGCAAAAATTTTTATTTTGACAAATATCTTTATATAATCCTTTTTTTACTGTAGGTTTTTTTTGTATCAATGTCTTCTGATTCGACCCTTCAACGACTTTAACCCTTACGTCAGTTTAACTTCGAAGCCCTAGATAAAACCACGTACAATAATTGGCCATGGTTGAAAACTGTCTTGGGCAAATGGATATCAACTCTATCCAAGGTTTTACCTTGTGACTTCTTGTCGTTAAGAATTTTAGATTAACTGGGACATCAAAAAATAAAAGGGATGTAACGGTATACAAGGGCCAAATAGATTTTTTGTATGAAGCACAAATTTCCTTGAGACTAACTCGTTAAAGTTGTTGCGTGGATTAGATTTACATCAAATTTTGTCACTACTAGGCGCATAGGCCCTGTTTAGTATTTAAGTTCCTTAGAAGCATTATAATGCGTCCCGTTTTAAAGTTTAATTTGAGTGGTGGCATTCTTGATGTTGTCAAGCTGTTTAAAAACACTACTGGGTAGTTGTCTTTTTCCCCACTCATCCTCAGAGTCAATCGAGTCCACACTAATTTTATAAAGTTATGTAATTTATTACTCTGCAGTGTTAGACTGTCTTTTAACTGGTGTAATACTCGGTTTGTATGAATACATATCTAGGCCATGTAAATGAAAGTTAGAATTACATAAATTTGTCTAAAGTAAACTGTAACATTTTCATTGACCAAAGAAAGACTTTTTGCAAACGAATACGAATACAAATCATCCAAATAATAAACACGTGGATTTGAGATTGAAATTTATATTTCAGTTTATCCTTGCTTTTGAAATTCAAATAATATATAGACGAATTAAAATGTGTAAATATATCAAGGTTTTTCTTTCTTATAATTTTTATTTTGATAAGTTTCCAAGTTTGAAAAATGTGTGTATCTCTGGAGTGGTTCTTCTAGAATTTTACCAAATTTCAGCTATCTCATTGTAAAGTATTAAAAATTATCTGGTCAAATATACTTACATATATAGACGTTAATAGAGATTTAAACCATAATGTTCAAATAGGCCTATATTTAATAAAATTTCCAAGAATAAGTTATTTATAAATTATCCTAAGTCATTTTTTATTTATAAAAATAAAAATATATTCTTAATCATCATGAAAAACTTTCCCAGATTCCTATTTTGAACTCAATATTCAAGGTTAATCTACAAAAAATTCGAATATTCTATAATAATTAGTCGTAAGTAAACGACCCGTAAATTAATTTATTCTAGATAAATAAAAATGCATTAGTATTGATAGTATAAGAAAATCTCCGATACTATTTGAACAAAATCATTAGAGCTATTTACCATTTTTCGAATCAATCATTAATTAACTAGTATTAGGTGTATAGCCCGAACCGATAGCAATCCATGGTGTTTAAAAGCTTTTTTTAATCTAATCTATATGAATATTTATATAACAAGCAAATTAAAAGATTCATATTATGAACCAAATCATCAAAACCCATTATTTTAAACATCCAAATTAAAAAATAATAGTAATCAGTAAGCTACCCATTACTGAATTTTCCCCCAAATAAAGAGTATACAGTTTTATTTGTCACTTTAATATCAAACACTCCTTTGATACATTCTAAGCAAAATCACTCTAGCTATTTTCAAAATAATTCTAGTTTTAAAAAATCACTCATCAGTAAACGATTACTTTTCAAATTTTTACCCAAAATAAAGTATACAGGTGTTATTTGTCATGTCAAAAACCCAAGAAATACACTTAGACCGAAATAAATTAAATTATTTTAAAAAATTTCCAGTTTCTAAAAAAAGAAAAGTCCTCAGTCAACAACCCATCGATGAGTTTTCACCTCAAATACAAATATATAATGTTAATTTTCATGTAAAACATTACCAAGATACCCATTTAGAACCAAATCATTAAGACATTTTTTTAATATAACAATTTTTTTGAAAATCAATCATTAGTAAATTACTCATGAATGAGTTTTTAGAAGAAAAACCATTATATATTTTTGTTTAACATACCACACAATCTCTATATCTTTGATTTTAATAAAATTGTTCTAGCTTTTTTTCTAAATATTAGGAATTTTCAAAAAATTACCATTTGTAAGAATTATTGCAAAAATAACATTATGCAACGCTATTTGTCATATCAAATCAATTTTAGATATACATTTTAAACAAAATTATTAGAGCTACTTTAGAGAAATTTGTAACTAAAAAAAAATTACTTAGCAGTAAGCTACCTGAAGGACTAATACTAAAAAAAAAAAAATAGTGATAAAGACATATAAAATCTAAATATCAGGTTTAAACAAAATCCATCAAAAAGTTTTGGATCCGTGGTCATGGATAGATTAATATAAATAGACATGGGACAGACCGATTTTTAAAACTCACTTTTTTTTTAGTTTATGTTCACATAAAACGTAAAGACTTTCTCATAATCTCTAGATCGATTAATACTTTCTCTTGATATGAGAAAGTATATATTAGTAAATTAGAAAGACTAAACATGTTCTTAGAAAACATTATTCTCAGTATCTTCTTTAATTTAAACAGTTTTGTTTAGTTTTTAAAGTATTTTACTCATAGGAGATACTGGCCCGAAGCCTGATGAGAATTAAATATTAATATTGATTTTATAAATAAACAATTGTTGGATTTATTGTTGTATATGATGGTTTGTTGAGTTTGCTAAGCTGTACTAGTAAATTAACTGTTTGAGTTGTGTTTGTATTTATTTATTAATTAGGTAATTATGATAAGTTTGATAAGAATCACTTTTTATTTGTAGATTAAGATCTTCAACTAAAGGATGGAGAAGAGGAGGATAGTTTAAAGAGTGTGTGCCCGCACTAGCGCAGAGAGAGGATGAGAAAATCATAGTTAATGTACACAGCTGAGATTCGAACCTTGACATCTTTGTAATTGGCATTCCGGTCTATTGCAAGCCTGATGACTTAGACCAAGCGACTACCGATATGAGTCATAATAAAGCATTTTTACTAAATTACAAGCAGAAACCCTTGTAGGTGGGCACGCGGGCTAAGGTATATACTCAATCCGGTTTAATTTTCAGGTGACAAAAAGACTAGGTTTCAAATCTCGTCGTCTGAGGGTGGTTTTTACACCCTACCTCCACGAAAATGTGGATATGTGCTTTCCCTATTTGTATCTGCGGATAGCCTGATTAGAGGTATTAGGAAAAGGATAAAAATAAACAACTAGACAGCACACGTGCATCAAAGCGAATAAACTTAATTATTGTTTGAGAAAGGGATCTTTGTATGGAGTCTCCGGATGTTTCTAACTATATATATATATAAAGAGAGAGAGAGAGAGGGAGAGAGAGAGAGAGTTAGAAACACCCGGAGACTCCATATATATATATATATATATATATATATATATACTTTTATAAATTGATCACAGATTCAATCTTTCGAAGGAAAATAAAAAGGTTTGAAACTTTTGTCATTCTAAGCAATTCAATCATATTTCTCCACCACCGAATGTCATTTTTTCAAGATATATATATTTTTTTATTTCATAGCAGCTGGAACACTTGAGTTTCACCGTTATCTAAAAGTTATTTAAAAATATTTTCAGAGAGGTGCTCTCAAAGTTTATTTTGGCCTCTTCCGCTATTCATATATAATATCAATGTGACGTGTTTATATATCGACTGTCGATACAAACTCGACGCTTTCACGCACAAATACAAAAGCGTCGCTTGCAAAAAGAAACATGGCAGAAAATCTCAATTCAATATGAATGCTTATTTTAAAAGCAATAAAATATCTTAGGCGTTCAGTTGTGAAAGACTTTGTTGTATATGTGCGAACCTGTTCTTATAAATCAACATAGAAAGTTAACTAGATACACGCATTGTTAGTTCTTGTTTTTCATAGGTCATTATCATTTATTAAGCCAATATATTTGCCTGATAATCATTAAGAACCATCCCTTGATTTTTTTTTACATCTAAAACAACGGTATTAGCGATTAAATTAAGGGGTAAGGCTGAGGAGGGTATTTTAAAGGAAGTTCAACCACATTAGCGTGGAGAGGGAATTGGAAAATTACAGATTAAAAACAACTCTCAATGCATACGACAAACATACAAACCTCAACCTACTTGTTAATACAAATACAATATATTGCGAGACTAACTTTTTAAACTTTGGGACCAGCGGTGTGAGTACACCTTTTCATTTTTTTTGGCACTGCATCTTACTGCCCGTTAAGGTTTCACGCCCATGTACTAATTATTCTAAGGTAGGTACTGTATTAAGGATGAGAAATATTGCATTTTTAAGATCACATTTTCATCGAGGGAAAACCACCCGCACTCGACCAGGATTCAAGCCCCAATTTCCCCATCATTGGTAGTCTAGTCTACTTAAGGAGTGACACCTTAGATCATGCGGCCACTGAAGCGGGTCACATTATTTTTTATTTTGTTAGCACCTTTTATTTTACCTTAAATGTCAGTACCCAATATTGGGTAGTAAAAGTGGACGTTATCATATTTAGGAACTTAATATCTCAAGCTCTGCTAAAATAAATCTGCCATTTTTTTTAGGGGTTTAAGACTTTTTATGGTAGTCAACATGCCCACCAATGTGGGAATAAAACCTCCTAGTTCTTCGTAATTAGATCCACAAGTGCCAGATTCTGATTAACTCGACGAGCGTACCCTAAAAATAAAGTCTTATTCTGCAAGAAAAAAGCTTATAACATATGAACTTTATGACTTTGAGAGTAAGTTTTTAAAACTTGGGAGTTGAATTATAATTAATGGTAATATCAACTTATGAGGTACGTTGTAAGATAAGAATATAGGATTAAAAAATAAGAGAAGAACCACCGGTCCATAAGATAAACAACAACAAATCTTCATTTGTTTATCAAGCAGATATTTGATGATTTTTTTAAATTTCCATTCGCAAAAAGGGAAATTTTGAATGAAAAAATTCGCGATGATTGGAAAGTCGTTTAAGTTTCAACTTAGTGTATCAAGGATGAATTTTTCGTAAATAGTTTTCCAAACTATCTAAAAAAATGAGAGTACATTTCTTTTAAAATTTACCTCCCTTACCCCTGGTATATATATATGAGCTTCCCAAACTGTGGTACATAGAATTATTCCCGGTGGTACGCCATGAAAGACAAACAAACAAAACCAGAAAATTGAAGTCAGAAAAAGAATGGGCCATAACAAATCATATAAATATATTTGAAACAAGTCCAGCCAAAAGTAAAACTGTGGTCGGAGGAGTGGCAACATTTAATCAAGCTCAGACAGATGGTGCTGTCTGTGTTATTATATCCCTGTACACCATTAAAATGTACCGAAATAGTATATATGAAGCATTATCTCGAAAGTGAAGAAGTGGTACGCCATTCAAAGAGTTTTGGAACCAATGTTTTATATATATATATATATATATAT
>CABFVZ010001905.1:50068-67515 GCA_902151445.1 Timema monikensis | reverse complement strand
TATATATTTATAAATATAAATATATATATATATATATATATATATATAATTATGCATTAACCTAATGGAAAGGAAAACGCAGTGAAAGAGAATGAATAAAATACTAATAAAATTTAGTACAAAGTAGAAATCATCAGTGGACAAGCGTATTAAACTTCTCATCTAATTTCCGTTGATCGTGAGGTTGAAGTTCCTAAATGGTTACCAAGTCCTAACAACAAATAAGAACACATATCCTGTAAATTCTAACTTCATCGCCCCTACACCACTGGTTTAAATATGTGTATATCCCAAACGTGTAACAAGATGTGGTGTTAAATAAAATTATTGGAAATGTTTTTGTTTCCAAGTTCTCGAACTAAAACTTTTTTTTTTTTCAGGGAACAGAATATGCTACATTCCATCCCAATATCTCATTAGCGGACTACACAGTATCCAAAAAAACTAACGGTTAAGTAATTACATTTGCATCTTAAATTTTTTAACAATTCAAATCTATCAACTTTTAATTTATAAATATTCTCAGTAAGTCTCGTTCGCAACGAGTGGTTCAGTATGATCACCAAACTAATTATAAATATCCGTGGCAACGAGTGTTTTGGAATGGAAATAAATCTCATAAAATAAAAATGTTGTTTATCTGTTTGTTTGTTTGCTGCTATATCACGTCCAAAACACTGTACCAATTGTACTGAAATTTTGTATGGTTATCGCATGGACATCTGGTTAACATAGACACCTTTTTTTGTATAAAAAACTATTTCTAATATTATGTACAAGCCCCACGGACAATCGTTGTATTCACCTATTGATTGCATAATTCCTATTACTTTTTCACTATCTTACAGGTAGAGAAAATATTGTAATCGTCAAAAAAATTTAACTCGAGATTTTGATGATTTTCGACGTTTCATGACCCCCCAAATTCGAAAACGTGGTTTTTGAATTTCCGTCTGTCTGTACCTCAGATTAGAGCTTAAACTAGTTTACTGATCAGGCTAAAACTTGGTATCTAGGGTTTTCATAGGGTTGCCCCAAGGGATTTTTGGAATTGGATATAAAACCCTAAAATTAAGGGTAGTTTAATAAAGGGCAAAACGAGAAAAAGTCGATTTTCTCAAAATTTGTTCTAACGACTATGATTAAATTTCATTTCTAAATATTTATAAATATTCAAAACAAAATGGCTTCCCTCAATATTTCAGAAAAATGACTTTAAGGGCTCCGGTCAGATGCGTAAATTATCATTTTTTATCATATCTCCGAAGCTATTTGAGATAGGAAATTACTTATCATTACAAATATGTAGATATATTTATAATACAGATTTTTAAATTGAATCATAATTTAATAAAACCAATAACTTTCAAGCTATACGAATATATATATTTTAACTTTTCGAACACTAAAGGTTAAGTATTGCGACTGTAAAAAAAAATCTAACCTGAAATGTTGATGGATGTCGACGTCTCAAGACCCTCTAAACCCTAAAAGGTGGTCTTTGCAATGATGTCTGTCTGTGTGTCTGTTTAATCTTAAAATTGAGAGTATTTTAATAAAGGGCGAAAAGTTAAAAAAAACGATTTTCTCAAAATCGGCTCTAATGACTTTGTTTAATATTCGTATCTAGTTGTTGATTGAGATTATAAATTTTTTGGCTATTTTCATTTTCCCATGAAAGTTACTTTTAGGGTACTTTACAGAAGTTGAAATTTCCACATCTCCGCCACTATTTGAGATACTAAATAACTTATCATTGCAAAATGTTAGTACTATTAAAAATTACAAACTTTTATATGAAATATATTTTTTTTAAACCAACCGTTTCTGAGATATTGGTAAATATTTTAATACAATTTTGTGAGCTTTAGTTAAGAATTACTACTTAAATTTTAACGCAATAAATTCTCCAATGCCATAAAGGAAGAAATGAGTAAGTTTCTCAAAATGTGTATGTTCTCTTTATTTCAACCTCTTAGGAGAAATGTTTGTACAACAATGATCTATTTCTATAATTTTTATTCAATAGTCATAATTTATAAATGAGGAATTTAATAGCATTGCTATAACCATCGATGCGCAACGCTTAATAAAATGTTGACAATTTTGAACCGGAAATCGACATTTTAATATGAAGTGTTGACCCACGGGGACCCAATATTAATATTTTTAATTTCTGCCTACCTTACAGATTTTGATCTTTATAAAAAAATTGAACTAGAGATTTTGATGGATATCGACATTTCATGATCCCACAAACCCTAAAATTGGTTTTCGCAATCCCGTTTATCTGTCTGTCCGTCTGTTTGTGAGTCTGTACCTCGGGCTAGAGCCTAAACTATTTTACCGATTCGGCTAAAACTTGGTATAAAGGGTTTTCACAAGTTTACCCCGAGGGATTTTTGGAATTAGATATCCAACCCTAAAATTAAGGGTAATTTCCTTAGGGGCAGAAAGAGAAAAAATCGATTTTATATAAATCGGCTTTATAATGATTGATTAAAATTAATTTCTAAGCTTTGATCAATATTACAAACCAAATGGCTACTCTAAACTTTTCGTCAAAATGACTAAGTGTTCCGGTCTGATGCGTATATTCTAATTTTTAATTTTATCTCCGTAAATCCTTGAGATATGAAATTACTTATCATTGCATACATTTGGATCTATTTATAATAAACATATTTTATTTGAAATATATTTTTATAAAACCAAAAGTATTCAAGCAATACACAAATATTATAAAAGACAAATTTAATAGAAATGCAATATCCATAAGATATCCCCTAGTAAAATGACGACAATTTTAATCAGAAATCTAAATTTTAATATGAAGTGTTGACCATTGGGGACCCAATATCGATATTTTATATTGATACAAATATACAAATAAAGACGATAATTCTTTAAAAATTAAAATTTTAAAATTTTAAACCATGAATAAAAAATGTTTTACGTATGTCTAGCGCAATTTGTTCTTGGGTTTTCTAGTGTATATTATATTAAGAATTTTGAGTAAATATCTCCATTTCTAAAAAAAATAGAGCGAGAAAGTTCGTGCGGAGTTCCGTAAAATTTATTTTATATTATTTACTTTCTCTATGGCATAAGTAACTTAAAATGTCATTAGCGCACTTACAAAAGTACGCCACCTAAGCCTATCTTGAGCTAGTTCTGTCCAGTCTACCTCATTAAACTTTATAGACGGTATGCAAGAACGTTTTGTGAATGCTTAGTGAACCGATATTGTGGTCCCAAGCATACTATCACTCCACCTTTTAACCTATGATGACGCAAGCAAACCCGCCCTATTGTTCGCTGAGCATCCACTAAGTCATGTTCATGCTTAAGGCCTTATGTCTTTAAGGTCAATTTTAATGTTATTTTCTCATCTGCATCAAGGTCTTCCAATGGTATAATATATAAATCATGCATCTTGGAAGAAACATAGTTACATACATACGTAATTACACCGTGACCATAAAACAACTTCGTATATGATCTATTTTCACTAAATTTCTACACACTTCCCTATCCTTGAATACTCTCTTCGCTTTAACGAAATCCATAAACTGTAATCCCTAAGCTCCAAACTAGAGGGATTCAATACATAAATATAAACAAAACCTACAGTTAAAGAAAAATAAAATAGAATATAGAGGAGCGCGTAGAGTGAATATCCTAAAATTGTGAGTTATAAAATGCTGGACATTTAGCATGTCCCCAGCGCACGCAACTCACTCTTGTGAGTAGCGGGAAACTACGGTCCACCTTCACTGGTTGCCTAACATATTAATATATAAAAAGGTTGAAAGCTAATCCCTCACACCTTTTCTAGACATAGGGATAATATGGTGTAATTATGTAATAGAATAAATTCAAGTCTTAGAATCTTTTAGATTTAATTTATGCCAAACTTTATTAAATAATAAGCATATTATTTGAAGAGCATTTAATAGTTCAGTTATATATATATATATAATAGTCGTGAGTGAGCAAGCATTCTCAACATAAATATATACTATCCAATAAAAACATTGTTCCATAAATATTTACTCTTTTCCTTCTAATCATTACGTTATTTATTATGTACCCTAAACATATTACGTAAATACAAATATTGATGCATAACATTAATTTAATATGATCATACGTAGTACAGTAAATGATCTCTCCTAACTAACACATTTTTGAACCTGTTGCGAAAATGCCACATGTTACTAAAAGTTTTAGTTCCATCAAAAATACCTAATGTCAATACCATTTAACTTTAACGCTAATAACCTACTAGCATAACTCAAAATAGCCTTCGCCTATGTCCTAAACAAGGATTATAGTACTATTATAAATATCGAGGATATTTCCTAACATTACCCCTTTAAATTTTTTTTGTTACTATTTTGGCACAAAATAGATATTAACAACACTATCCTAAAAATAACAATCGAGAAACTAGTAAAAAAATATAAAGTTAAGTTGATATATATAATAATCTAGTGCAATACTCCATTCTACTAATATTGAAAATCTCGGCACCATATTTCAAACACTTTCCCACCTTAATGTTTACCAAACCCAAAATGCCACATTTGCAATTGAGACGAAATAAAGTTAATTTTGAAATGTTTGACTTTCAATCATTATGGATAATATTGAAAAGTTCTGATCTAACAACACTCTCAAATTTTCATATTTACTACACTCATCTAACCTAAATACTACTGAGAAACAAATAAAGTTAATTGGTTGAGTATAAAGTTCGCGCATAATGCCTAATATCAATAACACAGAAAATGTCTGACTTTACAATACTCTCATTATAAAGTAAATCAAAGACGAAGATTTACGCAAATACTTTATAATTAAATTTGATAAAAAGATCTAAAAAGAATTTTGACTAGTTCCCATAATTTACATTTAAACCGAAATTGGATTTTATTCTTACATTAACGTAATATGTCCGTTACGCCGACGCTTAGTCCTACATGGTCGCAGCCAAGTCCAAGAGTGACGTCTTCCTCGACGGATGGTCTTTTATATGGCACACTCATCGAACAGGATAGGCACAAAGGAAGGGGGCGCGCCGGCAGAAGAACATTCTATATTATTCTGGCAAAGCCTGGCAGTTACCATCTTCTTCTCGTTTCTTGAAGTTGGGCGGATTGATCATGATAGTGGTGGTGCCGGTCTCTAGTGGCGAGATGCGGAACTTGGCTCAGCCTTGGCAGTTGTTCGCTTGTGGTTTGTGTAGTCGGATGTTTGTTGCGCGAGGTGCTCGGCAATATTAGTGGTATTGGGAAAGTGATGTTTATACTTTACTGTCTCCATTCTGTTGACTTGGAGCAATAATTGCTACAAAACCAAGTCATACATGCTGCTTAATTCTAAATTAATTGAAATCAACGAAGATACACATTTTTAACAAAAACAATACCCTCAACGGTGGGCACGTGGTGGTGGTGAGGTGAGTTCCTAAAACTTCTTGACATATTAGAAAGGAATATATTTTTAAAGTAAGGGGAAAAAAACTTTTGTGATAGATGATACATTAGAGGAAACACAAACCACATACCTTTGTTGATCAATGTTAGGTTGGCTCGGCGTTCTTCTTTGGTGGCGTCATTTCTGACGGCATTTGTCGCCTGCGCGGCGCCCTCGACGGTGACGTCTTTCTTCGTCGAGCTATACCACGTGATCCAACACCAAGCTGGATTCGCCAATAACAGTAGAAAGACGTGACTGGCGTTCATAATGGCAGTGATGTATTTTTATTTTACTTTGAAAAGGAAGGTAAGAATTATGGTTTGCAGTATTGTTTTATTTCATTCTGGCTTATATTAACTAATTTTAATACCACTTCGATTTTCAGTAACACTATTTAAAAAGTTACGTATTCAACATAAATTAATAAAATTAAGGTATATTGTGAAAATGTCAGTCAATAAAACGTCGAATAATTAAACGTAGTATTCTGATTATTGATTTATTATTCGACAGATTCGACAACTTAACGTGAAAATTTTAGCACAAATAATTAACTACAAATTAAGTCTCCAATGTTCTATATTAACAATCGTCACATCAACTTCTGCTCTTAGAGATCATTTTAAAATCACAGTTACGAAAGGTATTACGTACATACCAGATTTATATTTGATTTACGTTGAAGTTTTTATTCATGTGCATCGATTTACTATGTATGAAGCACCTAAAATCAGTAATACGTGGGAAAACTACACTATCAGAGCAGAAAACCAAGACATCCAACTCGATGTTTCGCCCACCTATGTTTTACAATGTCTATTCTCGTGGACCTCCTTCAATGAAGTAAGATATATTTTCCCTCCTTTTGTATCTTTTTAACTTCTTAACTCACGTTTCTATCCCCCGTATTTTTTTTTCTATTTCTTCATTCCTGCAACCTCTTTTGCAATACCACAAAAAAAAGCACACACTCGTGTTCGTTCAACTATTATTTTTTTACCCCCCTTCTTTTGTAAAGAAAATAGTTTTTATTCTTTTTTTCCCCCCCACAGAAACACAACGGAGCTGAAAAGACACGATATCGTGTTGATGCGGGGTTGCCAAAATTCGGAAGATGCGACAATAGAGTTGCCAAGTTTTTTTCTAAAGTCACGCGATCATGAGATACAGAGAGGTCTTAGATCAAATTGTCTGGGTTATCAAAGTAGGACGATATTGAAGGATATGACTTTTGATATTTTCTGGGAACCACACTGTTTCTAGAAGACCAGTCTGAGAGGTACCATTTACATCATTCTTACTTTCTTGTTTTGTTGCCCCCCCACTTGGATCAAGTTGGTAACCTTGAAACAAACAGACAAGACAGATGTTGGTTAGTAGTGTTTTTTCAGTCGACATGTACAAACCATATGTTAACCTAGTTTGAATAGAACTACTCTATTTCTTGTCTAAGGCAGGGGTTTCCTCTTCTACCTACAATGCATACCCTTCTAATCAATATAGAAAAATATAAGGTAGCAGCAGCTTAAAATAGTCATCTGAATGTCCGAAAGTGTGACGTCACTCAGTACACATGACAGCATATTACAAACTAAGCTGTTAAAATCAGGTCACATTTTTGAAATTTTAAATAATAAATAAATCATTAAAATCTACACCAATGTCTAATTGATGTAATTACTCTACTTATTTAAAAAAACAACGTATGTGTGGCTGTTTTAATATGAAGATATAACTGTTGTATTCCTACTGGGTGACGTAGGCAGTGACATAATCAAATTAGCCCAAGTAGATCAACCTTTCTATTCTCTTTACATTGCTTATAATTCCCAGTCTGATCTCTTGTGGCCAAAATATATTGAGTAATTAATACATTTTATATGAAAGTGTAATATATTCATTTAAAATGCTCGCATCGGTGTTCAATTTCTGGAAGAATGTGGACAAAGTTTTTTTTTATAGCAATTTTTCTACAAGAAAATACAGGTATATTTCCTCTAACATTCTACCTTTCTCATTCCTATCTCATTAACGCGTTTAGAAGTGAATGGACGAAAAAGTAAAGCAAATTGAAATAATTGTAAACACTTTTTTTTTTCAAAATTCTGTGTTCTTAAATTTAAAAAAACCTTTTTCAGATTTGTATTTAAATAAGTATAACTTTAACAAGCTATGTAAGATATAGTACTTGGTTCAGTCAAAATTTAAATTTTTTTCTTAAATTTTAATCATAATTTCAACTTTTTTCATGCGTCTTACTAACCGTTCAGTTTAAACGGTTATGTATTAACTAGAATTTGCCCGCAGCTTCAATCACATTAAACCATACAACAGATTTGACAATTTCAAATGTTAGAAAAGAATTAAATTTCAAGAGCAGCGTTTTATGTGCGTGCGAAGCTGAGAGAAGAAACATGGACTCGCCTCCATCTACTTCCCCTACACCCTAA
Organism: Timema monikensis; assembly: GCA_902151445.1. Classification (NCBI taxonomy): domain Eukaryota; kingdom Metazoa; phylum Arthropoda; class Insecta; order Phasmatodea; family Timematidae; genus Timema; species Timema monikensis. The sequence continues at coordinate 59,581 of CABFVZ010001905.1, read as the reverse complement.
CTCATATATTCCATCTTGTATCCCCGCAATACTAGCGGCGAAGATTGTTCACTCCTTACGCCCTTACACACACACACTTGTTACACACATATAATACAAACAAATCAATACATATCCCATATTGTTTATATTATGCTTGTTTATGATTCCCATTGTCAGACTTCCCATAGTTTATGAGTTAGAGCTCTGAACAGGTTAAATAGTGATGTTCTATAGATATAATTTTTTTTTTCAATATGGTCATAATGTGTGATATAATTATATCTAGGAAACTTTATAAGTTTATCAAAATGAAATCCAATAATCATAAGCTGAGAAAAAGGCCAAAAAAAAGAAGCGTTTAGTAATCACTATCTTGCAACAAACATAATTTGTAATTAAGCCAAATGTTAACCGGACGTCCAAGTTATTGCCATTCGAGGTTTTACCAGAACAAGTTGTACATTGGTTTGAGCGTTATTGAGCAACAAACAAACAAACAAACAAACAAACAAGCAAACAAGCAAACATAAGGCAAAAATTTCATTTTTATATCATTAGTAGGTTAAATGTAAAAATAAAAACTAAGCTTCACTCATGGTAGTTTATCTAAATATAATAAGTTATATAAAGTTTAAGGTTTACATGTTCCTTTATTTAGCAACCTTCCGCACCAGCAATCGCGGAGTTTAATATTTCAGGCTCACAATAAATGTATTAACAAAAACTAAGGTTTCCCAAAGAAAGTGGTTAGTACCATATTTTCGCTTTCTATGTTACTTGGTTCTTTAAATAACTAAATAGGGAGTCAGTTTAAAATTGCTTGGTTAGTTGAGTTTAAAAATGCACTTCCCAGCTCTAACACGACGTCTAAGGTACTAGGATCGACATATTTGATTTCTTTTTTAATACACCCTAGGTGCACACCTTGGGGTTTCACTCAGTAGACTTGAAAAGTGCCATTTTAATATTTTTTGGGGGGTTATGGTTTACACACACTGAAGGTCACGGGGTTTAAGGAGTCTCAATAAACAGTCAAATACATTTATAGTGAACTCCTATGAACCCAGATATTTGTTTCATAATGTACAAAGTTCACTAAAACCTAAATGTGTTTCCACTTAACCGTAAGTGAGAGATGTAGAGAAAAAAATCACTAATAGAATAAATTTACTAAAAAATGTTTCTTGACATTAAATAATACCCAACTATTGGCTTTATCTTTCTGTATACCATTTTAATGAGTACTTTCTAGCTTTTAGCACTACATATTACTACCCATTCCGTTATACGCATATGTACTTATTACACTAATGTGTTAGGGATTAGGAAGGTTTAATTTAGAACCCATATTTGCAGGGAAGGAGAGTGGAAAACCATTTTGTAAAAACTCTCAGTACACCCGACTGATAATCTAACCTCGATCCCCCCCCGTCATCGGCAGTCAGTCTACTGCAAGAGTGCGTCTCAAACAATGCGGCCACCGAAGAGAGTATCAGTGATTATCGTTTCATTGAATGTCCCTATGGAGGACATACAGTTTAACGTGGAATCCGAACCACAGTGGAGGCCTGGAATCCCACACATTCATAAGTTGTGATTAATACACGTCTTGTCAAGAGTTGAAGGAAGGGTTTGGTAATCAAATAAATTTGTGCTGGGACGAAGGATTGAGCCCTGGACCTCCAACACAGAAGTAGTTCGTTTGTACATTAATGGTGTAGGGAGGATAGAGGTAGAATTTTGAATAAATATACCTAATTAGTATGGAAATTCATTTTAAAAAAAGCTACATTTTCCACCTTTACCCCCCCCCTCCCCCCACCCGGGATTAAGACAACAACCTCCCTATTACTGTAAACTAGACCAGTTGAGGATTACGACTTAGTCCGCATACCCACCAATGTGGTTCACATTCTTAAACGATGATATGTATGTGTAAATGTGTTACTATTTCTAAATTAAATATTAAAATTAACATGGCAAGTAATAATATAAGATCCTCATTGGTGGCCGCACGATATAACGCGTTACTTTCGTGTTAGACTAGATTGACAAAGACGGGGAGATAAGGTTTCGATCCTGGTCGGGTACACTGAGTGGTTTTCCTGAATGGTTTTCCACCCTCCCTCCATGCAAATGCAAGTACACTTACTATATATTAAACCTTCCTAATTCATAGCGCATAAGTATAACCCAAAAGAGTAATAAGACGCGGTGATAAAACATATACATAAGTACAGTATATATATACATGTGTATATATATGTAACACCCTTGATTAATATTTGTTAAAAATTTAAAATATATTTTTTTAAGGAATAAGCGGTTATTATACCTTTACATTTATCAGTTATTTAACAAACACTTTCTTGACAAATTATTATAAACGTACTACACTTAGAAACTAAATAATTATACCTAGGACACTCAAGAGATTATGCATTATTTTTAAAATTTCTTAAATAATCTTGTTTAGAATGAAATAAGTAAAATTCAACACATGTACGTGTTTATTATAATATTTATATTTATATATAAAAGCTTATACAAATCTTATAAATATATTTCAATTTTAATAAAAGACAGGTACTCGAAATGCATGATAAAATATGCTGTATAACATCTGGTAGGCCGCATTATTATTATGTACAGGACATTATCTACGCCTCAGCGATATTCCTCTAAGTGCTCTCTATTCTCACTTGACACATTCCTTCCGATGTGCGCCAATAAAATGAGCTCAACTAATCAAATTTATGTTGCAACCCACACACAAATTTATATTTAATGAATAGCAGACTGATATGTATGTTTATGTAGATTTTTGATTCGATTGAACTTCATCTTGATGTCAAAAAACCTAAATGAAGTTTCTTTTATGTAGATGTCCGTTGGTATGTACAGTACGTAGAACATTTTACAAGGAAAATTGACCCCAATCTTTTTTTGTATCATTTAGTATACTATAAAAATATAATTCAATTTAAATGCATTAGTGAACTGATATCATGATCGTTTGGATGATCCAAACATTTTTAGAATTATTAGGCTATTTTACTTTATGTGAAAAAAATTCAAGTATATCATTTTTTTACAAATAATTTTTTTTGCTCGATTGGTTCAAAACAGTGGTATATCTGATAAAATTAGATTTTTTTATCATAATATTTGGAATTGATTGAACTATACATTTGGGATCTTTTTTACCCCCTCAATATAAAAATATGAGTTGATTGAGAATTAAAAAATCCCATCTTCAGTACTATTATAAATTCTTCATACAAATAAATTGGCAGCTAAATAGTGATTTGTGTAAAAACAAATAGAAAATAGTTTTGTTTAAATCAAAGTTCTATACAGACACAAAAAAAAAGCAAAAAGGGGGATGTAATTCTACACTTTTCCTACTATACTGAGTGCAATGCCGGTTCTAAAAATATATTAAAAATGAATTCTTATTGAAAATCAAATGTAAAATCGTTTTCTGGAACGTTATCTAAGTATGTGAAAGCATATTGGTGGACCAGAATTGAACAGGATATATACAAACAACGGTTACACTGTTGAGTTAACCTAAGTTAGTTGTAATTCAAAAATTGTTACATATATAATCGGTAGAAAGCACCATTACATTGGAATGACGTGAGGAATGTGGGAGTCACAATATATTCTATTCTTAGATTAACGTTTTCCCTCAAGGTCACCTTTTAGTTGGAAGAGGGACGAGAAAGAGAAAAGATGAAGCTTGGTGACCGTTATTTGATAAGGTTGGAAAGCAATAATGATTCTGGTGAAAATATATTTGTTACTTATTAAAATAACATCAATTTTAATGGTTTGGCTAGTGACTTTAAGTTAGTAAATACATTCATCGATTTCATCTTCTTCATTGAAATTATAACGGAACGTATGTAACATGTATGTATTATATAATAAGAAAATATGTTGTTTGCCCTCTTTGCTACATGGCGAGAGTGGTCTATCACAGGTATAAGATACCCTGGGTATAGTCCAAATCTGATATATTAATATTTTATCCACGTTTGTCCTGATATCTGACTAGTAAGTATTTAGGCTCAATTCTGAGTTTGTGGTCTTAGTCTTACTGTCCTGGGCTAAGTTTGTTTGTAAATATTGTAGTGATTAATTCTGTGGGTCCTTATACTCCAATAAAGAACTGTTGCCTGACCTCATACGGTGGACACAATCATCCAATCGAACTACTATAATATGTTACCCAACCAAACCCAAGGAAGAATTTTTAATTCAAATTCTATCAGAACAAAACTTACAAACTAAACGTAACCAACAAGAGTACGCCTATTACAAAATACCTAACTCTGTTCCCTAGACCAATGATATTCAACATTTGCTATTCGCATAATCCCATATATAATTTATCTTCAAACTTTTTACCCTCAAAGTTGTTGGTGCATAGTTAGAGTTAAACATAATATATCATCTTAATCTAAAAGTGAGAAAAAGAGAGAAAAAATGGCCTTCTCAGATCACATATGCCCTGGTAAATTGTGCTTAACACTGAGTCTGGTCCTGATTATTCAGTATTTATCATGTATATAATATGTCTTTTACATTTTACGTACCTCCTAAAATATATTTGCGTACCCCAGTTTGAATGCCACTGCCCTAGACGATTTCTGATTGGATAGCAATACGAACTCCCATATCAATAGTAACAACAAGGTATCCCAAGGTTTATTTGCGGTCGACCACACTCAACGCTCAGCCACAAGGAACGGTCAGCACGCTATAGAGAGCCGAGGGGAAGTCGGCCAAGTCGTTTACGAGACGAATGTATCTAAACACAGAACAGACGTGCATCCTAGCCTGCAGTATTATGCGCGCTTTTTGCCCAGATGTATTTTTTTCCCCTCTTTCTTTAGGCGTTGGCATGTTAATTCGGTGCAATAAACCGGCTTATAGTGGCCTGTTAATTTCACAGATGTTCAGTGTGAGTCAGATCTGACAACACGAGATCCTAAGAAAATAACGATAGTCACTTTGTGACAAGAAACATATTTCTAATATAATTAATGGGCAGTTATCGCATGGGTATCATGTTTTTAATTATCTTGGGATTAATATACATTTGAATAAAAAAGGAAAAATGACGTAAGTAGCTTTTAAAATATCGTATACCTTTATACCAAGAAACAAAGATAAAAATAAAGGTTGAAAATAATGTCCCACTTATATAAAATACAATTAAAGCTAATAGTTTGAAAGGTAGATCAATTTATATAAAAAGAGTTAAAAATTAAACGTTTCAAATGGTGACTCATCTTGTATACCAATAAAATTAAGAGTTTTTGTGTCTGTCATTAGCTTTGCGCGATATCTACCGCACGCGTAGGTTTGAAATTGAAATATTAGTAGAACCTGAAACTAAATATGTGCACCTAAAAACAGGAATTTTGAAATTTTTACTATAAATATTTAACTAATTAAAAACAGATAAATGAATAATATTAACACCACGTCTTACTACCCGTTCGGGTTATACGCTCAGAAAAATGAAGAAATATTAACGCCGCAAGAAAGCTTTACCACTACTTAATACAATTTGAAATGTAGTTTGGTGGCCACGGAAGTTTGGTTATCATGGAGGTTGACAAGAAGATTTTAGTATCTAAAACAAACTCGTCTTCTCATGTCGCCATTATAAATTAAATTGCTAAATGTTTTAATTTATTTTTAATGAACATATTTTGTGTATTAATAATTTTTTATCTGTAAAACGTTTTAAGCCTTTTACCCTTTACACCCTATATAATATATACTCTATACTCTACAGCCATCAGACCCTACACTCTTTATAACCTACACAATTTTTACCCTTTTTTAAAACTTTTTAAATTTTACCTTTTCTACCCTCAAATATTTATCCAAAGCTGAACTAGGTAGTTACTGTTAAAAGCGGTAAAAAGGGAAAAAATACAAAAAATTGTAAAAATGGTAAAATGTAAATCTAATCAAAAAGGGCAACATGAGCAATAGGACAAAAATTGCCAAAATGTAAAAAGAGTGAAAAGGACACATTTGAGCAAAAATGGTAAGCAGGGTACAAAATTTAAAAATGGTAAACGGCCAAAAGTAATAAAAAATAAAAAGGATATAAAGGTTAAAAGGGGTAGAAATAATAAAGGTAAGAAGATTAAAACTTTGCAAAAGGCTAAAAAGGTTAGTGGAGTAAAAATAGTAAACGGGATAGAAAGGATTAAGAGGTTACAAAAAGAGTAAACAGGGCGGAAAAGGGAAAACGGTATTAATTTAAAGTAAAGAAGGTTTAAATGTTTGAAAAGTTGTAAGAATTGCAAAAAAAAAGGACTAAATGAGAAAATGGGCAAGTGGAGTAAGAGGGTTAAGCGGGATAAATGCGGCAAAAAATTATAAACTACTTTTGATTGGATTTAATTTCAACCCTTTAACGACCAATTATGATTTATGCCGTGACAATCCTCTTTCTTTTTTATCAGCACCGACAAGAAAGAGTTCAAAGTATTATTATTTATAGAGAAGTTATAATTTAAGATTTAAAAGATATGTCAGCTTTTAAAACATGTTCAGATTATATCTCTATTTTTACATTGTGTATAATAAGTCAGCCTAATTTCGAGAATTGTTTCACAATCTAAACCAATAGATGATTAATATGTAAACATAGTTTAAAATGTTACTTTTCGATGTAGTTAATTCTATACACTAAAAATAACAAAGCTACTTTAGAGAGTCCCCGTGTGAAGAACGGATACACTAGATAGTATTATTATATAAAGGAAAGGTCGTGTCCTTCCTTCCAAGTTCCTTCCGCATGAATTGTTCGAAAACTTCTGAACGTCCTAGAAATCTGAAGTTAGGCAATCATATAGACAACCAGAAAAATATAATAATAAAACATTTCAAAATGAGGCTTCAGAACTTTGGGGACCTTGGGGGTTATATTAATAGAAAAAAAAACTATTATGGACCGTAGATAGTTGAAATTTGGCAGGAAAGTAGAAGTAGCATTCCAAATAATCAAACCAGTCTTAAAATTTGTGATTTGAAAATATTAGTTGGTGAAATGTGATAGGAGGTTCAAAACTTTTGAAAATAATATAAACAATTTCTTACAAGGGTGTTGAAAAATTTAAACTTGGGATGAAGTTTAAGGGATCATTCCAAATAACTAAAAAAAGTAAGATTTTTTTTTTTTTGGTATGGGAAAGATTCATATTAACTACTAACACAAAACAATACTTTTAGGTGAGATATAAAATTAAATTATTCAGGTTATAGTGGGAGTACTCCAAATACCTGAATAATTCTCAAATATATGATATTTTTAATTGGAGGTTGGTGAAATGGGGGAATTGGAGATATTTAAAGATTTTCAAAAATCATTAAAAAAACTACTTCTTAATGAGGAAGAAGCTTCAAATTTGTCAGTAAGCTTCAAGTGTCATCACATACACCCTCAAAACTTTTTTTTTTTTCAAAATTAATTATTTGAAAATGGTGGGAAGAAGAGTCCCTTCCAAAATCATTCCTAAACAAATAGAATCTTTCAATTCCCGTATAGTAAAAAATGTAATTATTGACATGATTGCAGAGATGCAAACAGCTAAAGATACCAAAACATACCATCAGAAAGGTCCATATATGGGATACTTCAAACTAGGTATCTGGGAATTGGGGGTGGGAGGGGGGGCACGAAAGGAGGCTAAAAATATACTAATCACTTTAGGTGAGGTAGAAAATTGACATTTGTCGAGAATGTAGCGGAATAGCTTCAAATACCAAAATATTTCTTAAATACTTGAAATATCTACTTCTCGTATGCTATAAAATTCAAATATTTACGTACATGCAAAAAGGTTAGCAGATGGAGGCAAGCATGGGGAAATGAATCCCCTGGAAATTGGGAGGTGGGGTTGTTATTATTATTGAAATAATTTTAGGTGAGGATTGAAATTTGGCATGCAGGTAGAGGTATTGCACAAGATATTCAATTAGATATTAAACTATTTAATTTCAAAGTTGGAGGCAGCGAAATGGGAGATGATGGATTCAATGATAAAACTAATTGAAACAACTAGACCTCAGCGTAGTATAAAAGTAAGTTAGATAGACAGAAAAATATACTACTTACTCTAAATACCTACAAAATCTGATCACTTGAGCTTTTTGAAATATGAATAGAGGTATGAGGGGATAACAGAAAACAAAACTTTATGGTGGGATTTAAAAAACAACCAGGAATATTAGTAAAATTAATCCAAATACCCAACTAAAGATATTTTAATATTTTAAGTGGATTTTTTTTTTTTAGAAATGGGCGGGAAAGTGGTTCTAAGCCTCCAAAACTTATATTAAAACTACTTTTCATTCTGTTAAAAGATTGCAATTTTTCAGACAGGTAAGATACATTTCAAACACTATTAAAACATATCAAATTTCAAAAAATAATACCAGAAAGGGAAAGGGAGATGTCCTCTCCAAAATCTCTAATGCTAATGTAGTAGAACACTTCCCGTATGGTATAAAATTAAAATATCTACTTACATGAAGAGAGACAATCACAACTAATCAGAAGAGTTTGAAATTATTTAATTTTGAAACAAGAGTCAGAGAATAGAGAAGGGTGAGGAAGACGGTGAGGGGGAATTAAAGTTTCAAAACATATAGAAAGAACACTTTATGATACGGTTTTAAATTGATATTTTTACCACTAGTTACTAAAACCATCAAATAATACTAAAAATTTGTTCCAAAAAATCAGGCGTTCTTAATTTCACAATCAATTAGCAAAAATCAATTTGGTGTAGTAGAAAATCGAAATAAGGCAGGAACCAATATGTATCTATAACAGTCCATTATATCATTTATGCTTTTTGTTCAATTTTAATGCGTTTTTTTTTAGCAAAAAATTATATGTAATCTTATATTTGTCTTATGTTCGCTTCCAGGCAAATATTTTTAGATTATAATCTCTATTTGATCTAATGTTAAATCAGCCTATTTTTCAAGTTTAATCACATAATTTAAATTAATAAAGGATTAATATTTTAAAATAATCTATGATTTAGCTACTTTTCCTTTTGGTTCATTTTATATTAAAAAAAAGAGCAAGGCTCCTAATAGGTTCCCCGTCAAATAACTTAGTTTATAGTTAATATAAAAAGTGTATATAAGAATGGAGAGCACAAATGTTTGAATTCAAAAAATACAGATAATCGAGTTGTCAAGCTATATATTTTTTTTTTCTCCCTTTTATAAAGCTAAATTTAAACCTTCAATAATACAATATCAATTCATTATAGGTTGTTTTCACAAGTTATTTAAATTTTTGAAAAATTTACTCTTATACAAATCAAGGTGTTAACTACACCACACCCGCCTCTGTGGCGTAGTTGGCTAACACGCTTGTCGTGTTGAGCCCGACTGCTGAGGACGGGGAGATCGAGGTCCGAATCTCGGTCGGGTGAACTGGGGTGGTTTTTCCTAAATGGTTTTCCACTCTACCTCCAC